>CAJQZJ010034040.1:756824-769834 GCA_907164525.1 Lophiomys imhausi
AGAAGTCCCTGGGTCTAACCTCCAAAACCCATTTAACAAGACCATTTAACAGCTTGTAGTCTTTTCCCCTAAATAACAAAATTTTCTATTATCTATCAAATAACCAAAGGGGGAGAACACCCTCCCCACCTTCTGGGGATGGGACGTTGTTCTCTTAAAATGACTTCCTGTTGATTTGGGACGTAGTAAACCTGTTTGGGGCCCAAATAAGAATGGAAAAATGGTTAAAAATGTTAATAGAATCATTTGATGTTCAGTCCCTTTGTGCTCAGCTATTTAGATGTCCTACGAAGTTCATAGACAGAAGCTGATCTTCAGAACTTTACTGAAGATCTGGCTGGAGTAGTCTGTGGAGCTGAACGATCTTAGCGATTTTGAGTTGTTGTGGTTGTAGACTTTTGAGGAAACTGCTATTGAAGAAGTCTGCAAGGCTGGATCATCTGGGCCACTCGTCTTCTTTGGTGTCTGATCTGTTTTCTGCTGAGGTTTCCGTTGTCCAGTTGTCCCTGGATTCCTTGAATGGATGCTTTAAATCTCCTGGAAAGATAAGAACAGAGCCCTGCCCTAATCCTAACTCTGGGACAATTACCTTTTTTTTTGGGGGGGGGGGTCAGGTAATATTTTTCCTGGAGCAAATTTGTTTTTTTTGATAATATATAAAGTATTACCTTTCAGTCTGGATTAAACAAGAAGTTATTTTGATATTTTGGAGCTAAACAAACCTTGCAGAATATGGCATTCAAAGATGTTTTCTTAACTTAAGATTTTTTGATATCGAGACATGTCAGCTCCTGACAGCACCCCTTATTCTACTCCAAGTAGAAGATGAGCATCAAAGAATCTCCAGTGGGAGATGATTGAATTGGTGGTAAGCCGTTCTCTTGGCAAGAAAAAACCCTTGCTTCAACTGTAGACAGACTTCTGTCCAAAAAGGACAAAACTTGGAAGCAGGTAAGTCGACAGCCTAGCTCTGCCAAGACAGGGTAGGTAAGTCCTTCATAATTCCTGCTCTACAATCAATGTCTGTCAGAGAAACAGGGCCAAATGGCTGAAGATTGATGCTGTAATGTATGGAGAGAAAATGGGAACTGTCCAGGCAGTCACTGGTATGTCATTTCTTAGCTTTGGAAGTTGCAGGCCCTGCACTTCCTATATAATCAGATATATTTATTCCTCTCAGGTCTCTGAGGTGGTTGAAGAATAGATAGCTACAGACTCATAGTTAAATTTTGAGTTGTTTAGGAATCAAGAGGGTGTTCTGGATCTAAGAAGATATTTTTAAAATTATGAAGCAAGTTAGTATGAAAGCTGAGTTAGATGTAGAACTTTAAACTCATGGAGATGGTTAGATAGTAGAATGTTAAAATCAGGTGCCAAATACATATGGACTGGACATTGGGAATGTATGCTAAGCCATATAACTCTTACAATTGTGGCCTATTTATTTCTGTTGTTTTGTAGTGTATTTATAGTTATAAGAAAAAGAACCGTTTTTTGGACTGAAAGGGAGAGCTGTTGGGGGGAAAAAAGAAATACCTTAAAATAAAAAAAAAAGAAGGGAAGGGGATGGGGGGGTTGAGGGGGAGGAGGGTGGAAGGGTGGGACTGGAGGGGGGAGTAGGGAGGGGATTGTGAGAAGTAACTTGAAGAAATAAAAAATAAATTATTAAAAAAATAAAAAAAAATAAACACAAAAAAAAATCATTGTGGAAAAACCCTCAGTGTGTGATTATTAGGATATTACCGGACATGTTTAACTGAAGTGTGAGGTACTACTCTATGAACTATATGAAAAGAAGAAGAAAACTGAGTACAGTAATTTATCTCCTTCACTTCCTGACTGTGGAGATAATGTAACCAGTTGCCTCCAGCTCCAACTGCCACATGTTCTCCTTCATCATGCAATGTATCTTCAAATCATGGGCCCAAATAAGTCCTTCTTTGCTCCTTCCCTCTCTCCATCTGTCTCTCCCTCCCTCTCTCTCTTTCTCCCTGTCTCCCTCCCTTCCCTCTTTTCCATTTATCTTGCTTTTTCCATGTATTTTGATATCAATGAGAAAATTAACTAATACAATCTATGCCTTCGTACTGCTTGTTTCAAACCTTTTTAGTTGCTTTAAAGAATTTAAAAGTTGAATAACTATCTAGTGCAAATAAAAGCATCTCTGATGACAACTGGAGGATACACTAATCTATAGATATAATAAGAAACCATTAAGAACTACTTTCATATTATGTCCACTTACCAGATTAATAGTACTAGGTTCTCACCTAAGGCCTATAACCTAGGATCTTTGCCTAAAAATTGTGTCAGATATTGGTTTAATCTTCTGGAGAGGGATTTAAATCTAGTCAGAAAGTGATTGTTTATTTCCATACTGTTCATGCCACTATTACACTAATTGACAGGTCTTGGTAGTCCAGTCATTATTTTAGAAGAAAGAGTTCACAGCTGGACAAGACTGATGGTTCTTTTACTCTTCTGGTTGCATGAATAGCACTGTCTCACATTATGAAACCTGCATAATACAGATGAAGCTTCCAGGTCACAACTAGCTTGATTTCCTCATAATCTCTGACTCAAATAGGTTGTGTCTTTCCAAGTAGGGTCTTACCATCATATTGTGGTTGGTTGGGGGTGGTGTAACCAAGAATATTTTCAACAACTTGTAATGTTTTGGTTTCTATGGGAACTTTCTGGTGAATTACAGTATTCTTGGCACTGGGCTTCTATTTGAAGTAGGTGGTGATTAACTCAGAGTCCCACAGCTGGCCAAGATGCAGAGAAAAAGAAACCATGTAATTCTAAGCCCTAAGGGGGACATGTATACTGCATCCCCTCCACTCAAGACTTTGGAATCATTGGAGAAGAGGGGGTAGAAAGAGCCAGAGTCAATGGAAATTATCATACGATCACAAGGTGACTGCACATGGGAGCTTACAACAACTGTGACAGAAGGAATAAGATCTGTTCAAGCCAGATAAAACCCCAGAACAGTGAAAGGAGTTAGGAATTGACATCCCACCCCTAAGAAGGAAACCACTGGCAACTGACAGTTGCTAGAGGACTTAGAGCCCATTTTCTATAAAGTGTAACCTTGGTAAGTTACCCATGCTTCCCTGGAAGGTCACATACCCAGAAATATTCAGACAGTGCAAATTGTCCCTGATGTTTTTTTTTCCCCATTGTAAAAAAGAAGTTGCAGATCTTGGAAGAGTTCAGAGAGTATATATTTTCCTCCTGTTTTACAGATTACAATTAAATAAGCATGTTATCTGAAGTCATGTTCCTGAAGCTAAGAAAGTGATCTGATGTGCAACAAGTTGAATAGATATTACAGATTGAAAAATTTACTGATCCAGGTCTTTAAGACAATCTAATGCTGAATTTCGGGCCTGAAGAAAATGACAGGAAGCAGCACACACTGATGTACTTTAGTGTCATTTGAATGTGAATCCAATAAATACAAACAAAACATTCATTGTAAGTGTGAAACAAATGATGAGGTGGCTTCATGTTCCTGGATTAGTGATGAGATACGGTGCAGTATAAAGGGAGCCTTTTAGATTATGATGGCTATGAAACAATATACAGTGCTGTACAGAACCTAAGTTGAACAAACATAAGTATTTGAGGCAAGAAACCTTTGTTGGTGATAAATATTCAGGAGCACAAGGGAAGGTTTGCTAGAACAAGGAGATTGAACTATAATTTACTCACATACTACTTGCTACTTTGATGATTGTGAAATAGCCTATAGCAAAAGTTTTATATATATATATATATATATATATATATATATATATATATATACTAAAACCAGAATAATCAAGATATTCAGGAGAAAAGAGAAAGCATGCAAATGAAAGGTAGAATCACTCTCATTTCTTGGTTATGACTATGAGTTAAAGATGCTCCATGACTGAAGAAGAACAGAACTCAAAGGAAGTAGAGAAAAAATGTGGTTCAATCTCTCAGCTTTACAAGGCTAAATGAAGGAAAATTCGGGGTACCTCCCTGAAGTCCCACAGATAAACTATATTAATGTCAGAAGAAAGGACTTCTTACTCTGTTGTTCTTTTCTTTAAGTGTGCCTTATTAGATTTCTCTAATATATATATATATACATAATATAACATTGTATATATTATATATAATTACATATTTGAATACACACACACACTCCTATTTGAGTATGTATATGAGCCTGCATATATTTTCATAATATCCCTCCTTGTAAATGTATAATGGATATATGAAAAGGGTATAGTTAAGAAATGTTTCATATTTCACAATTAAAAACATAAGCAAGTACAAGTTAATCATTTATATTTTGAAGTAAAAGTATATTAGAGATTGTCCATCTAAAAAGTAAAAGGTTTTGAGAGACAAATGCAAGAATTTAATTGGAATTTCTTTTACATGATCAGTTAGTATTATTCCCCTAAACACTGTAGCTTCTGAATAATAAAGATGCATGAAACCTTACCAATAAAACACATGCAAGTTTACATGAATGTGTTTATATGTCATATGTTTAAAATGATGACTTCTGAGAAATAACTTCGGTGCTGTAATAAATATATATTTTGATTTCTCAGGAAAAGTCTTTCCAATAAAATTCCAGTGTTTTTGTGTGAATTATCTCAGTTGAGGATGTGACTGAGTAACAGACATAATTCTTGAAATTTGGTTATGAGATAGACAATATCTCAGTAAGTGTTTTATTGAGACTCATCTGAAGCACACTGTGCTTTAATTTAAGGAACTCAACATGAAGAATTAATGTTTATTCCCCGAGTGAGTTTATTTAACTATTAGAAAAAGAGAAGTTTTAATGTAGTTAACATAATTAGAACCTACCTACAGGCAACTTACATTCCACAGCTTCCATTCTGAATGCATATTCTAACTATGTACAAGGTCATTTATTTATAGACTTCATGTCTGGCTAATTTTAGTGTGGAATGCTTTTATTGGTTTGTAAGATTCTTTTTTATAGTAAAACATATGAAATTCCTTTTAAAAAGAATCTACTTGCAGGCATTTTCAAAACATTTAGTAACTTAGGACCAAGAAAATCACACAGGAATTTATAAAATAGTTAAAGACACATGGAAGCAAATCCAAATATTTTAATCAAAAAGAATAAATAAAAAATATTAATCAAAAAGGTTGTTCAGAAACAAACTTACGCTTGCTTGTCCACTGATTTTGAAAATTATATAAATTGGGGTTTGGTGATATGGCTCAGAGGTAGAGTGCTCACCAACCACATGTGAATTCCTAAGTTTTGTGTCCAGCAAGAAACAACAACATCAAAAACACCCCCAAAACACACACACACACACACACACACACACACACACACACACACATACACACTACAGTGGATCTTTTCAATAAGTACTATTTGGAAAAACTGTATATCCAAATACAAAAGACAAAATTAGAACTATATCTTACATTATATACAAATATTAACCCAAAATTAAATAAAAACTTAAACTTGAAAATTGGACTGTAAAAGTGTTGGAAGACAACTGTTGACAAAGGCAAAGAACACAAAATTAGATTTGTGACTACATCAAACTAAACAGTTTTATCACACCAAAAGAAATGACTGCAGGAAAAGACAAATTACTGATATTTGAAATTATGTACTCAATAAAGGATTAATATTAAAATATGGGCAGAACCCTAGTAACTCAACAGCACATAAAACAGACTACTCAATAGGTAAATTTTGGAGAAAAATCTTCTTCAAAGATGACTTAGAAATGGTTATTGGATTTTCAATATCACCTCTGATCACAGAAATGGGAAAAAAAACCCAAAAACAAACAAAAAAAAACCACAATGAGATATTGTATACATGTTAGAATGGCCATTATCAAAGAGAAAATGGTAGCAAATGTTGGTGAGGATATATAAAAGAGAAGCTTGGATATACCAACCACAGTCCAGGGAGGGCCCCATGTACTGTCCAAGAGTAGTTTCCCAACTCAAAATAAAGTAAATGAGATTTGTGTGGAGTTTTGTTTTGTTTTGTTTTTCCTCTTTGTCTCTTCCTTGTTTGTTTCAATTTTCACTTTTCTGTGTTTGTTTTGGTTTTGGTTTGAGGGGGCACAGAAGAAGGAAGACAGAAAGCATAAAGTTGGATGGGTAGAGAGGCTTCGAGGTAGAAAAAACAAGGATGGAGTTGGGAGAGGGGAAGTGATCAAAATGTGTTTTATTAAAAAAATCACTTGAATTAAAAAGATGCCTTTGTACACTGTTTTTGGGGTTATAAATTCAAATAGAACCTGAAAAATCAAAATGAGATTACACACACACACACACACAAAAAAAAAAAAACAAAACAGAAATAACTTGATACAATAGTATTACTTCTAGATACATACTCAAAATAATTTGAAATGAAGATTTCAAAGGGTTATGGACATTCTCATTATTGCAGCATTATTCTCAATAATTAAGATATGGAAGTAGAATCTATCAAGAAATTTGTCCATTTCGCTTAAGTTTTTAAATTTGGTGGAGTATAGATTTTTAAAGTAGGATCCAAATATTCTCTGGATTTGCTCAATGTCTGTTGTTATTTCTCCCTTTTCATTTCTGATTTTGTTGATTTGGGTTTTTTCCGCTCTGCCTTTTAGTTAATTTGGCTAAGGGTCTGTCTATGAATGGATGATAATTAGCCCCACCCATCTCCTCCATTGGCTAGACAGTAGACTGTGTTTGAAGAAAGTGAAGCAGGTGACACAGTGAATTCTTGTTCAGGAGGACAGGCTCTTGGGAAGTTGCTAGGAGCAGACATTCTCTTCACTGAGTCAGACATCAGACCCAATTCTCAATACCGCAACACTACAGTATTCTTTGGAACTCAGGCTCATTTGACTTAATGCTTTTGTCACCTCTCTCACACTCTTTAAAAGTCTTTTCTGAAAGGAACTTTTTTTTTTTTTTTCATTTTTGTGAAATCAGCTTCCTGGGATGCAAATTAAGGTTGTCATAAAATTGAGACTGTGGGACAAAACTAAATTGATAAAATTTAGGCCTAGTCAATTGTGCTATTACCATATTAAATAATATTTCAGACAATCAAAGATTCTTGTAAAATTATTTCATATTTTTAAGTTAAAAAACTGAAGTATAATTGACAAAAGCTCAAAAGGCTATCATAAAACATAGCAGCAGCAAGCAATGTAAAAAATAAAATGGAAGTTAAATTACACCATTTTGAAATCATTAAGTTGATGCACAAGTAGTGTATTCAGACTGTGAAAACCACATTGACTCCAAAGACAGAAGATCACTCTTAAATATGAAGACCTGGCAGAAGATTAATGGCTTCCAGATTTCCTCCAATAGGAAAGCAATGCTTTCTGAGGGACAAATCTCATTTTGATAATTTTTAAGACTTACTGTTTACCAAGTAATCTGAAATTAATGAATAAAGCAATAATCTGAAAATATTATGAAAACTTTTTCATTAGTCCTCCACATTTTGGTACTATGCCCTTGGTTGTTGTGCCCTTTGGGCTTTATAGACAAATTTATTGGTTCACTTAATATTCATTATGGTGATTGACAAGGATTGTCCACTGGAAATTTTCCATAGTTATTCAGCTTATAGTCTTATGGATGAAGCCAGGAATCTGAACATCAAATTCAGGCTTGCCAGCAGTGTGCATGGTCTTAGCGTATTGCTGTTGTCTGGGGTCATTTCAATAGAGAATAGGATCCAAATATTCTCTGGATTTCCTCAATGTCTGTTGTTATTTCTCCCTTTTCATTTCTGATTTTGTTGATTTGGGTTTTTTCCTTCTGTCTTTTAGTTAATTTGGCTAAGGGTCTGTCTATTTTGTTGATTTTCTCGAAGAACCAACTCTTGGTTTCATTGATTCTTTGTACAGTTCTTTCTATTTCTAAGTTGTTGATTTCAGCCCTAGGTTTGATGATTTCCTGCCTTCTGCTCCTCTTGGGAGTGTTTGCTTCACTTTTTCCAATTCACCCAGTTTAGCTGTTAATTTGCTAATATGAGCTGTCACAATTTTCTTTTTGAAGGCACTTAGTGCTATGAAATTTCCTCATAGCACAGCTTTCATTGTGATTTGGGTATGTTGTGCCTTCATTGTCATTGGATTTTAAGAAGTCTTTGATTTCCTTCTTTATTTCTTCCCTGACCCAGTAGTCATCCAGTAAAGAGTTGTTCAATTTCCATGTGTGTGTAGGCTTTCTGTTGATTCTTTTCCTGTTGAAGTCCAGCTTTATTCCATGGTGATCTGATAAGATACAAGGGCTTATTTCAATTTTCTTGTATCTGTTGAGACTATCTTTGTGCCCAACTATATGGTCATTTTTGGAGAAGGTTCCATGTGGTGCTTAGAAGAAGGTATATTCCTTTGTGTTTGGGTGAAATGTTCTGTAGATATCAGTTAGGTCCATTTGGTTCATGATCTCTGTCATACTCATTATCTCTCTGTTTGGCTTCTGTCTTGATGATCTGTCCATTGTTGTGAGTGGGGTGTTGAAGTCTCCCACTACTGAAGCTAAATCAAGATCAGGTTAACAGGTTAAACAGTCCTATACCCCGTAAGGAAATAGAAACAGTCATTAAAAATTTCCCAACCAAAAAAAGCCCAGGGCCAGATGGCTTTAGCATGGAATTCTACCGGACCTTCAAGAGGAGCTAATCCCAATACTCTTCAAACTTTTTCACCAAAAAGAAGCAGAAAGAACACTGCCAAACTCATTCTATGAGTCCACAGTCACCCTGATTCCTAAACCACACAAAGACCCAACAAAGAAAGAAAACTTCAGACCAATCTCCCTCATGAACATAGATGCAAAAATACTTAATAAAATACTAGCAAACCGAATTCAAGAATGCATCAAAAGTATCATGCACCATGATCAAGTGGGCTTCATCCCAGGAATACAGGGATGATTCAACATACAAAAGTCTATCAACGTAATTCACCATATAAACAGGATGAAAGAAAAAAACCACATTATAATCTCACTAGATGCAGAAAAAGCATTTGACAAAATCCAACACCCCTTCATGCTAAAAGTTCTGGAGAGAACTGTCATACAAGGACCGTACTTAGAAATAATAAAGGCAATATGCAGCAAGCCAGTGGCCAACATCAAATTAAATAGAGAGAAACTTGAAGCATTTCCTCTAAACTCATGGACAAGACAAGGATGCCCACTTTAACCATATCTTCTCAATATATTACTTGAAGTTCTTGCTAGAGCAATAAGACAACTAAAAGCGATCAAAGGGATACAAATTGGAAATGAAGAAATCAAATTATCCCTATTTGCAGACGATATGATAGTATACATAAGCCACCCCAAAATTTACACCAGAGAACTCTTACAGCTGATAAACACCTTCAGAAAAGTGTCTGGATACAAAATAAATTTAAAAAATCAGAAGCCCTTCTCTATACAACAAACAAATGGGCTGAGAAAGAAATAAGGGAAACAACCCCCTTCACAATAGCCACAAACAACATAAAATACCTGGGGGTAACTCTAACCAAGCAAGTAAAGGACCTGAACAACAGGAACTTCAAGCCCTTGAAGAAAGAAATGGAAGAGGCCTTTAGAAGATGGAAAGATCTCCCATGCTCATGGATAGGTAGGATCAACATAATAAAAATGGCCATCCTACCAAAAGCAATATATAGATTCAATGCAATTCCTATCAAAATACCAACACAATTTTTATAGACCTGGAAAGAGCTATTCTCAATTTCATATGGAACAACAAAAAACCCAGAATAGCTAAATCAATCCTGTACAATAAAAAAAAAAAAAAAAAAAAACATCTGGAGTTTTCACCATCCCAGATTTCAAGCTGTACTACAGAGCAATAGTAGTAAAAACAGCATGGTATTGGTATAGAAACAGAACAGTAGATTAATGGAATTGAATTGAAGACCCAGAAATAGACCCACATACTTAATTTTTTACAAAGAAGCCAAAACCGCACAATAGAAAAAGGACAGCATCTTCAACAAATGGTGCTGGTCCAACTGGATGTCCACTTGTAAAAGAATGAAATTAGACCCATGCTTATCACCTTGTACAAAACTTAAGTCCAAGTGGATCAAAGACCTTAACATAAGGCTGGTCACACTAAATGTACTCGAAGAAAAAGTGGGAAAAACTCTCGAACTGATTGGCACAGGTGACAAATTCCTGAACAGAACACCAACAGCTCAGGACCTGAGATCAACAATCAATAAATGGGACCTCATGAAACTGAAAAGCTTCTGTAAGGCAAAAGACACTGTCATTCGAACAAAATGGCAGCCTACAGACTGGGAGAAAATCTTCACCAAACCAACATCTGATAGAGGGCTAATATCAAAAATCTACAAAGAACTCACGAAATTAAATTCCAAGAAACCAAATAATCCAATCAAAAAATGCGGGATGGAGCTAAATAGAGAATTCACAAAGGAGGAATTCTTAATGGCTGAGAGACACTTGAAGAAATGCTCAACATCCTTAACCATCAGTGAAATGCAACTCAAGAGGACTCTGAGATTCCATCTCACACCTGTCAGAATGGCTAAGATCAAAAGCTCAAATGACAGCTCATCCTGGCAAGGGTGTGGAGAAAAGGGAACCCTCATAACATTGCTGGTGGGAATGCAGGTTTGTGCAACCACTATTGAGGTCAGTATGGCGATATCTTAGAAAACTTGGAATAGCTTTGCCTCAAGACCCAGCCATACCACTTCTGGGTATACATCCAAATGACTCCTCATGGAATCATAAGGAAGTTTCCTCATCTATGTTCATAGCAGCCTTATTTGTAATAGCTAAGAACTGGAAACAATCCAGGTTCCCTCAACTGAAGAATGATTAAAAAAACTGTGGCACATCTACAGGATGGAATGTTACTCAGCTATCAGAAACAATGAAATATGCAATTTGCAGCCAAATGGATGGAACTAGAGAAGCTCATCCTGAGTGAACTAACCCAGACTCAGAAGGATGCACATGGCATCTATTCACTTATAGTAGGATTTTAGCTATATAGTACAGGATATCTATACTACAACCAACGCACCAAAGGGAACATGGACATAGACTTTTTATTTATTTATTTGTTTTGTTTTTGTTTGCTTGTTGGTTTGTTGGTTTGTTTTTTAGTTTTCCCTCCCTTGCAATGAGACACTTTTCACTGGTGGTGCTGCCTTGTAGGCCCACAGTGTATGAGGAGGCTCTTGGCCCTCATATGACTGCTGAACTGGGGCGGGGGACAGTTATGTAGGGACATTCCACTCCAGAGGAGTGGGATTGAAGGGTTAGGGGGTAGAGGGTGGGTGGGCGGGGCTGGGAAGGGGGGAAAGAGGACAATATGATGGGAATGTAACCTGAAGCAATAAATAAATAAATTTATTAATAAGAAAAGATATGGAAGTAACCCACATGTCCACCAACAGATGATTAGATGAAAAAATGTAAAACATATACAAACAGTGCTTAGTACTATTTCATTTTTACATAAAGAAATCCTTTTCATAGTGACCTTAGAGATGACCCTGGAGGACACTATATTAAGCTTAATAATCCTATGTACAGAGGGTCAGTTCTTTGTGACACTACCTGTGTTATTTAATTCAAAAGCAGTGAAATGCCTAGAAATGGAGAATGGAATTTTGGTATTGAAGAGGAGACAACAATGTGGGAATGATATGTTAGTTAAAGAGCACAGTATTTTTACTGTCAAAAATTGAATTCCAGAGATCCTATAAAGCATGGTAATCATTGTTAATACTGCAAACTTAATTTGACAATAGGATAGACCTTATATTTTCTTTTCTCCTCAAACATAAAATGGAATAAATATGAAAGGAAAACAAAAATTTGGAGGTACAGTGGTGCGCACACTTGCCCTTATCTACCAACTTCTCAAGTTGCATCATTTAAAACAGGTGTTTGACAGAAGGAAAGTGATGGATTCTGATGAAGATGACGATTACTAAAGAGATGCTTAGACAGACTTACAGAGCCGTGTCCAGCACAGTCACAACCTTTCACATGTTTACTTTGTTTATTGTCTATATGTGCCTTTTGAAAAAATAAACTTGTTACTCAAACTAAAACAAAACAAAACAAAACCAGATGTTTGAAAAATCAGTCAGCATATAAGGAACAAATGTCTGACAGTCGAGACATTACTCTGAGTAGCATTGGAGGCTAGTGACAAACTTGGGGAAAACATTCTCCAGCTGTATTATGAGTGATGAATGTGAAATATAAAGCATTGTTACCGATCAATATGAGAAAAACAGAAGAAAAGGACACCACAGTTTGAAGATACATTACATGGAAGAAGAAACAGTAGTGACTGTAATAATACAACTGCTCATTGTATGCTTGTAATTGTGTTAGGCATGGTGTAAGCACTTTGTAGTGCTAACTCATTAATCCTCATGACAAACTAATGAGTTAACTGAGTAAATAATACAACAAATGTGTTCTATTATTAACCTCGTACTTATCATACAGAGGAAGAACAATGTTCCAGGGAGGTGAAGCATCTTTTCCAATGTACAGTTAGTAATTATGGAGTCTGGATTTAAATCTAGGTAGTCTAAGTTCACATATGAAAACCGTTAATTGTGTAATATATATTACTTAATACACTCAGGAGAAAATTTAACCTTTCTAACAACAAATGAACCCAACAAGGTGTAATACTTGGAGAATTTAATTGAGAGACACATAACTGTTAACAATGTGGGTAAATAAAACAGAAATAAACTTTTTATAATTTGAAAATGTTTTATCTTATAACCAATATGTAACTATTTTTAATTTATGTATTTTAATTTTTATTTTCCCAATCTTTTCCTTATACCCCCTCCAATATCTTTCCTTTTTTCTCCTTGTCAATTTTTTTGCCTCTTCCCCAATTGTTAGTGATAAACACACACACACACACACACACACACACACACACACACACACACACA
>CAJQZJ010034040.1:769844-824953 GCA_907164525.1 Lophiomys imhausi
ACACACACACACACACACACACACACACACACACACACACACACACACACACACACAGAGAGAGAGAGAGAGAAATGCAAAGAAAACTGTATAACACTAGTAAGAAATTTAAAAACTACAAACTTATTTTTTTTTAATTTTGAAAGGTTACATGTTTATTTGTAGGGTTATGGTCACATGAATACTGTGCCTATAGAAGTCAAGAGAGGACATCAGACACCCTATAGCCCATGTTACAGCTGTTGCAAGGTGTTTAATGGGTGCTAGAGATCAAACGTGGGTCCTCTACAAAAGCAATTAACACTCTTAACTGAGTTTTCATCTATTTATCCTTCATTTCTACACATACATGGATTTATACATACATATATCATACATACGTACATACTGTACATACATACACACATACATACATAAGTATGTGTATGTATAGCAAAATACTAGGTTTTCAACCCAAGGCATGGATGGCATCTCTTTTGTTGAACAGGTCTTAAGACCAATTGGAGAGTTGCTGATTACTGTTAAGATATGTGTGCCACTACTGCATCTATAGGGTAATCATGCCATGTTCTTCTTTGATGTGGTTACGGTAGGCATCATAACAAAACGGCATCATAGGCAACCATTCTGGGTGGAACTGTTGGTTGGAGATATATAAATATCTCCAAATATATTTCCTGTTGTGTCTATAAAATGTTAGTTGTATGTATGTTTTGGGGAATGAACACTTGAACAACCAGTTGGTGTTCTCTTCCCTGGGGAGGGCCACCTCTCCCAGATTTACTCAGTTGCTTATAGTTATGTATACTGGGTTAGGGCCCTGTAAGTTTTCCCCAACCAATTTGCCATGTTTGTTGGTATAGTCTTTATTCACCTCACATTATGGCAGTCATTTTGTTGGTACTTTATGGGTGGTGCTTAGGATTGTGCTAGAAAACACAATCTTGCAGCAAGCAAATTCCATTATCCTAGGGATCTTATGATTTTTTTTCCATAGCCTCTTCCATAATGTTTCCTGAGTCTTTGGTGTGGAAGTGTCTTATAGATGTACTCATTTAGACTGGTCTCCACAACTTTGCATATTGATTGGTTGTGGTTTTCTGTAGTGGTATCTCTCTGTTGCAAAGAGAATTTCCTTTATGAGGGGTGAAAATTACACTTAACTGTGGAGATAAACAGAAATGTTTATAGATCGTCAGAAATTATGCTGTCTTAGTGAATAAATAGTTGGAGATTCCCCTCTAGTAACCATGATTTTGCTAGCACCAATTACTTAGCCATATTTTCCGTTCAAGGCATGGATGGTCTTAAGTCTAATTAGAGAGCTATTGATTACAACCAAGATATATGCTCACTATGGCACCCATAGGGTCATCAGTTCATGTTGTTCCTTGGTGTGGGTCATCGGCATCATACCTGGATGGAACTGTTGGTTGCCTCACTCCTTTGGAAGTTTGCATGGGGCCTTCTCTATAGCAATGCCTTCTGTATGGCAATATCATAAAATTTAAAAATAAAACTGAAGGGTGTGCAATAATTAAATAAAATAGTCATTTCTGGTTATTAAATATATAAATTAAATTTGGTTACTTTACTTGTTTTCTAGATTTTCTGTGAGTCCTACATGGAAAATAATTTCCTCAAGTACATACAGATTAATGTGATAAAGTATAGGTTTTGTAATTTGATTCTTGATAGACACTGGCATTTATATATCTCTGGGCCTTGAGTTCCTCTTCCATTAAGCTAGATTGCTGAAATGTATCTTGTGGGATTAGTGCAGATACTAAATAAACTAATAGATAATGTGCCAAGTATATAAAATTAATCAAAACATGCAAATTTTTTCTTTCTTAGTGCTTGAGAAGGTTTGGTATGGTATGGTATATAATTTTGTACAATACATTAATAAAAACTTTAAAGCTAAGCCAAAGATTGTCAGGATATTAAGTGTGATGAGAGCACTGGGTCAGGGTTGACTGAACACTGGCTGAATACAGGCAATCACAGGACACCACTGAACACACAGCCAACGCATGGAGTCTTCATTCCCGTGAATGCCAGTTTCAAAGGCATCCAATTTAGAGGGTACAGAGGCTACGATCTCACTGAGTAGGATCAACCAAAGGATCAGTCATCGCAAAATAGGTGACTCAGTACTACATGATTAGTCAAACTTGGAGCACACCTGGAAGCAAATAGCCAAAGTTCTGTAAGTATGATTCTCCACCCTTGCAGAGGAGACATAAAAGCCTGGGTCAGAATCTGGGGCTTTCAAGTCACTTCCAAAACACTAGAGAGCTAGATAGAAATCTAGGGAAGCTGTAAGGTTAAAGGGTAACTTTATAAATTCATTTCTCTCTTTCCACCTTTAGGTGGATTCTGGAGAGTGAATTCATTTTTCCAGACTTTTGCTGGTGAAAACCATTACCTACAGAGCCATGACACAACCCAGGGACTTTGACTTTTTTCCACTAAATATTCTATCTCTGATTCCTATTATTTTAAAAGTTTCTTCTATCTCAAGTCATCTTAGACTTTGTCTAGTTTTCAAATTATTTACTCTGAACACATACACTATTCTCAATCAAAGTTCCTCCATTACCTTTCTTACCACCATCGTACCTTCTTTCCAAGTTCCTAGCTCCTCACCATCTCTCCTTGTGACCCATTGCATGTCTTTATGGTTGAAGTAACATATGTGAGGGGATTCTCTTGAAAAGGTCCATCTCTATGTTCTTATTCTTCAGGACTTTCCTCATCTGAAAATTCTTGCCTCCCCATTTGTCTCTGGTGTTCTGGGGAATGTACTTTCCCCATGAGACTCTCTGTACACAAGGATTTGAGAGGGTGTGAAAGAATTACTTGTGCCTGTTCTGATTTTTGTCACTGTGAGTTCTCTTCAGATTTCATTTCCTATTTGTGTGTGTGTGTGTGTGTGTGTGTGTGTGTGTGATGTAGAACCATTCCTGTCAGAGAAAAATCACTCCCACCATGTCTAAATCATGCTTTGTATATTTTAAAAATAATATTTATTTTTGAAATTATAATTACTCAGTTCCCCCACCCTACTCTTTCCTCTAGTTTTGTAAGGGATAACACTTATGGGGCTTCTCTACTTTTTGACTCAGAGCTGGGTTATTCCTTCTTATGCAAATCACTCTTGGATCACCTTAGAAGATCTCAGCTTGAGATTCCCATGATGCACTTGGGTACAGTTTCCATAGCCAGCACTGTTCCTTCTGTTTCTCTGCCTGCGGTCCACCAGCATGCCTCCAAAGCCCACTGAGGGGTTTTCTAAGTCGCCATTATTACAGCACCTGTGCTCAAGAGCCACTCACTACTCCTTAGAAGCTACTACGTGAGCAGTCTAGTGTACCAGACACCAGTTAATGGCTGCTTCTCTGCTGAAGGCATCTTAGATCTCACGTCAGTTTCTCATTTCTACAGCTCTTTCTGCCACAGGAATAGATGTCCTTTTCCCCATCTTTATTTTCTTATGCAAGGTCAAATAGATACAGTTCATAACCTGATAATTTCTAAAGACTTTAAGTCTGATTCGAAAAACAAAAGGATCCATGCTTAAAGGACCAAACGAAAGTGTAAGAATGATACCGCATCAAATGTAGAATTCTGATAAAATATGTAAATTGTAGAAAGGAACAAAAAGAAGAAGGATGAGGAGGAGAAGGGGGGGGGCAGGAGGAAGAAGAGGAAGTCGTCGTGGGGTTGCTGAAATGGTTCAGTAGTGGTTCTCCAGCAGGCAGCAAAATCAGTGAATTTGAAAACAGAATGTTATCTACCTTGAGAAGTGAAAGAATTACAAAAATAAAAGAGAAATGAACATAGCTTCAGACACCTGATGGTTGTTACCAAAAGGGCACTCATACACATAATGAGAAGTGTGAGACCAAAGATAGAGAAAAGTGTTTTAAGAAATAAGGAAAACAGGATTCTGGGGTCAAGCTTTAGTCTGCATGTGGGTATAGTTTTCCCAGCACAATATGATGATCTCTTTTCTCCTGTGCATGTTTGCATTGTCTTTGTTATGAATCAATTGTCTGTAAATGTGAAGTTGACTCTTGGCTCTCTATTGCATTGGTCTGTGTGCCTGCTTTATGCCACATTCTTTTATTGTACCTTTATAAAAATCAGTTTTAGCTCAGATTTGTAATACCTTGAGCTTTACTCTTTTTTTCCAGATTGTTTAGGTTATTAGACTCTTATCATCAATATGGAGGTTCATTAATAGACTAGAACTAAAACTATGATGTCATCAGCAACTCTATTTTTGGTTTAAAACCATCGAAAATTATGTCAGCATATCAAGGAAATGTTTATACACACAGAAGCATATAAAATCAATTAGATGTTAATCAGTAAATGAGTAAGGAAAACATGGTTTATGAATGCATGACTACTAAGTCATAAAATAGTAATATGTCGCTATTTGCAGCAAAATGGGTGGAACTACTTGATTTTTATGTTAAATAAATGAAAGAGACACAAAAAGGCAAGGATGGCATGGCCTCACTAATAGATGATATTAATAAAATGCCAATCAGAATATATAATGATGATTACTAGCAATTCAGCTGAATTAGTAGTAAAGTACAAAAAGATAAAGTAATAGATAAAACACTGACATTATCATCATTCTTAGTCACTTATTATTTAATTTATAAATAATTGAAGCAAAGCAGTTCAGATGTTTCAAAATAAAGTAATGATAAAGAGAAGAAATATTAATTACTCTAATTTGATCATTTTTTATTATACACATACTTTGAAGTATCACACTGGACTGCATAATTTTGTGTAATATTAAATATTATTTAAAGTATTTGAAAATTATTTATGGATAGGAAATTAATGATTTGATCACTACATACTATATATTTATGAATGTGATTTAGGCCCACATATTTGCCTAATTAAAATAAAGGTAAATGAAGCTTATTAGTAAAAATACAAAAAAAAATGTAGAAACAATCCATCTGCCAAGTAGGTTGGCCAGTTTCTAGAAGGACAATCCCAAGCTTGTTGGGATTACTTACATCATACCAAGTACCTCATAATGGAATATTATAATAAACCCCTAAAACTTTGAGCATAAAAAAAGGTGATTTAGAAAAAAAAAAACAGCCAATCTAGGGATAGTGGCCATGATAAAATGTCACTGTCAGAACTTACCCTTCATAGTGAAAGCATAAATGATATATTTAATACTGCTTAACTTTTTAGCTTTTCTTTCTCGCTTCTGACTCATGTCCTATTTTAAAGTAGGTGTTGAAGTCACAATGTGTCCCTGAAAGATGAGAAAAGGTCAATAGAACAGCAGTCACTTGCTCATGAAATTCCAGATGGGAATTGGTCAACAAGAAATTATAATTCAGATACTGATATTAAATGCAAAAAAATTAGCATTATTCTCTCAAGACACACTGTGACATTTACTTTAATGACTGTTGAAATGAGAGGACAAGCTTGGAGAAGATATGTATGCCGCCCTGCTCTCCCTCTGAACTACCATACAACTTTAGGTGCTTATTGATTCTTTGGATCGAGTTGCAGTTTTTCAAGGGCATGGCATTATTCACACATGAGTAAGTGATATGATGCAAAAACTCATGTTCACTGTGTCTACCATCTACTTTGGTATACCAGTTCGATAAAATTTCTTCAGAGATAGCCTTTGAATGGTGAAGACAAAGTATTAATAAGTATGTATGGTATGCATAATAACATAATTTCAGACAAGTTGGCAAGAAGTAATAGGTTTGTAATTTATGATACCCAACAAATAGAAAAGTATAGAGCCACTGCTCAAATAGTATTAACAATTTTAAGGCAAAATAATTAAGTACTAACCAGGAATGTAGCCCTTTTAGAACAGGGCCCAGTGGGACTACTCATGATGCCAGATCAGATAAAGCAAGTTATATAACTTGGATGTAATTTAATACCTTGTTTGAGAAGGAATGTTACAGTTTTAAAGCTATAAATTATTTAAAAGCAATCCTCTTTATCCAGATAATTATATATTCTACTTAAATGGATGTCTGTTTTTCTGACTAAGGTCATGGTATTTAAAATTTTTCACCTAACAAGATATGGTGCAAATGCTCTCACTAAATGAATAATACGTAATATGTTTTCTGGAAGATAAACTCAGCCTTCAAATTCAGCAAACTCTTCCTGCCGTTTATTAGTTTTCTGACCCTGACCTGGATCCTTGAACTATTTAAACTTCAGAGTAAGGAGGAATAATAAAGCATACTATGTAATGTTGTTTTAGGCAAGAAATAAGATGATCTAAATGCAAGATACTTAGCACAGTGATAGAAATAGAATAAATTCTAGAAATGCTTATCATTAGTAAAAACAATAGTTAATATTGCTTAATTTTTAACAGATACTATATTCTCATGAAAATATCTTTTATTCTGCCAGACTTATTTCAAGAGAAGCTTAGTTATTTTCATTGATACTCAACAAATCCATCCTGATTTACCCACTAAAAAAAAGAGTAATGTTTCAAAAGATACAAATAAAATATTTGGTTTTATTCTTTGTGTTTCTCATCGTTGATTGAGTATAACACTGAATTCTCATTCAATCATTATTCATTACCTGGAATTTCTTTGATTACTTGTTTAGTTGTGGAAAACTTTCAATTGTTGGAGCTCTTGTCCTTACAGTTTTTTGTTTGCTTGTTTTACTTTGTTAAGAAAGAGCGAGGACTACATAGATGGTTCTATGTATAAAGTTGTTTCTTACCAAGTTTAACAACCTGAGTTTGAGTCCCGGAATACATGGCATACAAACACATACATGCACACACACACACACTCACGTGCTCACTATGAAAGGAAATCAATGTGCTGGGAGATGGCTCAGCCAAAGCATTTACTGGATGTGCATGAACACCTGAGTTCAAATCACAAGCTTCCATGTAAATACTTCCACATAACAATGCTCACCTATAATCCCACTGTGACTTACTTTTATAATGGACTTTATGTAAGTAGGAATTTTGAGTTAAAATTAACTCTTCATAGGTTGTTTTTGTCTGAGTACTTTATCCGAACAGAAAGCAAAGTTAAGGCACCCTATTAAAAAAAAATAGGTGGGATAGTGGTGAGGAAGGTTCTGGACTTTGCTAATTGGTGATGTGATCATAGGATTCATTGACCTTACCATGTTCCATATCATTTGGAAGATGCTGACTAGATAAAATGAGGTAGTAGCCTTTGTTTGGGACACAATCTTAGTGAGAGCATGTGATAATATCTTTAATGGCTGGAAATCTGTCCTCCTGGAGGCTATATGTGCTCTAAATAGTGCTTGTATTTAATGTTTTACAAATAGTCAGGATTAAAATAAAAAGAGATTAAGGGATGATATTATTGTTTGTATGTCTGTGTGACTGATCTCTCCCCACACTTCCCCAAAAATCAAGTGTCCTTGGTTTCTAAGATAGATCCAATTATTGAGAAATGAATTGATTATTATAATTTTGATCTAACCAATGGATAAAGTTTTTGTTGGACCTACAATTTGATGGGATTATTGAGACATTGGTAGAAAGTAGGAAATAGGGCTTACCGGGACTAGTTTGAGGTGTATTGTATGAATGAAATCTTTTTGGCCTCTTTGTTTCCCAGCTGCCATGATACTAATCCCTTCCTTTACCACATGACTTTACCACAGTCATGTTATGCCTCACTCGGAGCTCATAACAGTGAAACCAGGTGACAATGAGTTAACTTCAGAAACCATGAGCCAAAATATGTCTTGACTTAAAGAAGCTGGTATTGTCAGGCATCTTGTGATAGTAATTCACAGTGGCTAACACAGCTGGAATAGAAATAAGACCATTCTCTGCAAACATTGCTAATCCAATAGCAACTACTGTGTACTCTTGCCGAAATATGCTTATGCTATAATGGTCTTGGACTCTTAAAAATTCAAAATGTTTTCCCCAGTGAACAGTTCAATAATTCCACTGAACCCTACATTAAAAAACAAAATTACTCCCTAACACTATGCCCACTATGCCTCCAAATCAATAGGCAGTGAATGGAGTCACTTTGCTTGTTCATGTGATTGATCAGGAGGTGAGGTCTAGTAAATGGAAGATAATATATTTTATGATTAAAGTTAATGGAAAACCAAATACATAAATTTAGGCATGACTCCTAAATGGCCCAGACACTCAAGGAATAAAGTCACCTTGACAGGCAAGGAAACACAGTTAGTTTAGATGGTTGCTGGGGACAAAATCTATAGAATGATAGTGGAAGGTATTATATGTAGGCTATGCCACATGATTAGTTGTGTAAATGAAGACTGTAGTAGTTATGAATATTACTTATTTTTGTTAAGAATATGTTTGCATGTCCATTTGCACAGCATATGCTAAAGCCAAATTTTATTCCTGGAGAGGGAGGCACAGGAGGAATTGTAGGAGGAGGGAAGGGGTGTGATTGGTGTAGATAGAGTGCTTGTATACAAAATTCTCCAAGATGTTAAAAAAAATCCCATATTGTTTTCCTACTAAATCATCCACCTCATACCATATAGTGTCTTTATCTTCTCTTACCCTTCAAAAGAAAAAAAAATTCTGATTTTTGGAATTAGAAAAGAAAATGAACATTTAAAATTATCTTATAGTATTTAAACATGCTTTTCTTTGCATTCCAACTCTTATTTAGTCTAAGTATGTGCAAACTTCCTCTAAAAGACAATACACTATAAGTGATCTGCTGGGATCAGGATGCTTTGGCTAGAATTCCTTTGGGGCTTTTAAAATCATGGTTAAGAGACAAACAAATGACTCACATTATCTCTATGGAGGAGGCTGGAATATTCAGTTTAGGATATGATTGCTAAAATTCATAGTGTTTAACAAAGACACTTTAATATCCCATGAGAGAATCTATCTACTTTCAGCTTAGTTACTGGGGTCTGAATCACAGACAGGAATCCATACTAAGGACAGGGTGGAACACAGAGCCTAAAACACAAAAGAGGAGGAGTCCTGGAAAAAAGGGGATATCAACAGTGACTAAGGGCTGACTTCCACAGCACATGGGGGTGAATCCCCAAACACAAGTTGCAGTAGATAGTGTTCTCTGTTTATGTGGTTCATAAAACTTCAGGAGCATACTTTGTTGGTGTAGTCTTTCTTGTTTATGAATGGATTTGTATTAATGAGATAGCACAGGAAATGCATTAACAAGAAGCACTCTAGGAATTTACACCTAAAACATGATGCTATTCCTGATATGTCAAGGATGTTTTTTTTTTGGGGGGAATCTGTTTTTGTTACTACTTTATTTAGTTCAATAATATTTAATAATATTATTAATATTACTAAATAATAAATATTTAATTATTTAATAAATAAATAAGTAAATATATAAATAATTTATTTATCTATCTGTTGAGAGTACCCAGGCTTAAAGAGCTAAATAATCATACCAGCCAAAGCCACGTGGGCTCAGTTGTGATGGCACCTCTTTTAAAAAGAGCTTTGGTGACTCAGAGCAAATTTAAAAAAAATTTTTAAAAATTAAAAAAAAATATTCAGTGGAACCACTGTGAACCCCCCTAATGAGTTGACAAACTAATAAAATATTCTCCTAATGAAGATCTCTGTCTACCATGTGACTAAGGGTCACTTTCCACTCTTGTCTTCCTTTCTAATAATCCAAAACGTAGTAGCATACTCTACTAACCTAATTGTATTCCAGCATCCATCACTAGATGTTCAAAGCACAGCCTTGGGCAAAACTTTCTGTTACTAAATGTATTTTTCTTATGTGGGTTTTCCTAATGGCAACATGAGCTATTGTCTCCAGTAGCTTGTACTATTTCCAAGTGAATGTGACCTTTCTATAAGCCCTCAGGAAAACTTGTATAAAAAGCATTTTATCTTTTCACCTCATTCTCAGTTTCCTTCTGAAAAAAAACCAAAGGAGCTGAGAATTTTCATTCAGTATTCACTGTACGCAATTTGTGTCTCAGACGAAGTCTAAACAAGGAGGCAGACAGTCCTGGTGTCCTTAACATTTGAATGCCAAGGAAACATTTTAATTGCTGTTGTTTTGTACATAGAATTTCCATGAGCCTAAGTGTATCCCTATGAAACTTTCTTTCTGTTCTGAGCCCTTACTTGCAAACATTTACTGAAAAATAATCTCTGACACATGCCAGCCTAGCCACTAATGACAGTGACCTGACTCTAAACCTAGGCATGAGTCAAGAAAATAAATCTCCTGTTTATGTTTTCTTTAAGCAGAGCCAACTGGTCCACCTTCCCCACCTTTAATGACCTGGGTTAAGACTGAGATAATTTCACCTGGTCCATGGTAGGTATTGTTAGGGTTATGTTTATGCATTCTTGTCTGTAATAATGATTAGATGTGCTACATGAATTATGACATCTTTGAATGGGGCCTAGCACAGAAGTCACAAATCACTGTCATCTATTTTGTCTTGAGAGTCTTCCAGGCACTCAGTTGTCAGTCATGCATGATTCGAAACGAGTTACAATAGAGAATGATAATAGAGATATTGGCAGTTCTACTGCTCAACAAGTGTCAAATAGGAAACTGACACCCATGTGAAAAGGAAACGGTTTTGGAGAAAGTCAGCTCACTGTAGAGCTTTTTAATAATTTGATTTCTCTCATTTATGATGCTCATGGTTGCAGAGTCTTACCCACCTACCATGTCCTGTTTTCCAGCTGAATTAGTAAAAGTTCACAAATCATATAGAGAGATGCTAGAGCAACTTGGAATGTTTCTTGTGAAGGCTTCCCCTAGCACAGGTCTTACAAGTACCACAATTCTGCATGTGCCTCTTTGGTGTCTGAGCATGTAGCCATTTCTAGCCTCCCCCGTATATATTCATCTATGCTAATGAAAAACAATTCATATGAAAAATTCAGGGTGTCCAGCAAAAATGTAGATTCCAGTCTCCAGAAAGGAATGGGTTAATTGAGAAGATGGTGACTTGCTCTTTGGTGGGTCATTTTTTTTTTTAATTGGTTGTCATTACCTTCCAAGTAAAACCTGGAGCATTCAGTAGAGACTTTTATTTCCTATGTCCCAGCAAGCAGCATGCTTATACTTCCTAAACAAAAGATGTTTTTGCTCAAGTGTATTTAATTAGATAATAGAAATCACTGGCAATGTTGTGATTAAACATGCAAACTAGAGAATGTATAGTTTTGGATCTCAGATGCATCTCCCCAGGCTGAGATATAATTTGAAATGAGTTGACTCCAATTTAGAGTCAATCAACAAAAATACACTGAATACTTATTACATGATTAGAGTAAACTGCCCAAAAGGGCCATTTCTGAATGTGTGAAGTCACTGACATTAATTTTAGGGACTATGGAAACTACAAGTGTAGCATGCATAATAAATAGCTAGAAAAGTCTACATGGATACCTTAGTGAGGTCTTGCAGGAAGAAGTCTTGGTAGAATGATCAGTCCAGATAATCTAGACTATTCCAATTATGCAATGATAGCAGATTAGGCATTAGAATGAATTTCATGCTTTTAAATATTGAGCAAACACTTATTAGTAAGACAAGATTCATTGAAATTATTGAAAGGTGAATAATTTACACATTGCAATGAAGTAAGCTTATGTGCAGGTCTATGCATCATATGTGCATATAAAACAATATTTACATCTATCTTTTGATTATTTTTCATTCAACAAATATTTATTAACTATCTTGTACATAGAAAAAAGATACTAAGAATCTTGTACATAGAAGAAAGTACTCTGAATAATAGAAATTCAGTTAATAAAATAATCATATAGCTTTGTTCTGTAATGTAAAACCATGGAAGATACAGAAAAGCAAAACCATGATTTCAGTGTATAAGTCAATACACTGAATATTATGTCAGATGACCGACATGTGTCATAAAGGAACTTTTACTGAGAAGTGAAGGTACATGGCTTCCAGAGAGGAACTGGGATCATTGACAAGCTTGATGGCACATCATACAGGTTACTGCAGCAGTGTTGCAGTGATCACTTTTTGCTGTATGGAATAGACCAGAAGGCAGTGAGTGAATGGCCAGATGATTGTGTTTTCTAAATCAGAAACAGTAAGGCCAAGTCCTTATAAAATAGCAAAGATGCTAAGCTTATAGGATTGACTCGAAATACAATGGTTCCAATCTTGACTTCCCAGATTCACAGCTGTTTGCTTGATCAGTTATTTAACCTCACTAATGATTGCTCCCTTGTCTATAAAATGAGGATAGTAATTTCTTTGTCAGAGACACAGGTGATCAAGTAGAGAATTTAGCATCCACAATTTGTTAAAATTGGTGGATAGCTGACATCTCTTTGTATTCTTATGCCTCAGGAATTTCAGAAATTAAAATTACTTGGGAGATCATCCAATCTAGTCCAATCATATTAGAAGGCAAAATTGAGTGGACACATGAAATGAGCTGCTCAGAGCACAGAACAAGCCACAGAAATAACTAAGTGTCAATGAACCCCCAACTTCAGGATAGTGTAACTGTAATTAGACAGATAAATAAACAACTTGTTGGCATATTGAACTAAATGACCTTAACCTCACATCTCTAGGGTTTAATTTGTTTGATCTGTGTGGCTGGACACTATCTGCTGAAGGGATATACTTTGCTGTAAGTTGATGGAAATGAATATATTCATACATATTTAATATCTAAAGTCAAAACATATCACATTTTAAAGATAAACTGTCTTTAGAATGGCAAGGTGTTGATTTAATATTCTTATATTTACTGATGTAAGATAGTAAATTAAACCATTAGTTCCTAATGTGTCTAACAAATGCAGTAACTTAGCAAGGTTTGTCAACCCCAATGATCTTTACAATAAATCACCTCTAGATAGAACTTTGATATTTCTTCAGTCAGGTGAGTCAGAAATCAGAGTGAAGGGCTCAGTGAACAAGATGGGAACCTGCACTAAGAAAAGAAAGGAAGGAGAACAGAGTGAAAAGGCAGGAGAACAAAGTAAAAAAGCAAGAAGGTTAGCTTGGGCTTTAAGCTTCATAGGTATTCATTCTAGTATAGCAGATACATTTATATGCACACTGTCTGCATAGACTCCTAACATGCTAGAAAAAAATGATTGATTGTGGTCTTGTGACATTTCTTCCTCATCGATTCCAAATAAAGACAGTTTGAGTTTTTCTTCCCAGATTTTCTGGTGGGAGTGAAGGTGTCCATTTTTAGATTGATTAGGACTTCCGGGGCCCAAATCGAGAAGTTGTATATATTCCTGTCTAACTTTACTTAATGATCATGCCTATACTTTTTTGGTTTCTGTTTCTTTCTTTCTTCCTTTCTTAAAGTGACAGAAACTATTTTCTCAGTCTAGAAACAACATCCTTCCTCCAAGGGCTCTCTGGGAGACTGCTTTTCCTTGCTTTCCTCAGATCCTGCTGACTTGAAGTTTTTGATCTATGGAGGCAATATTTTAACCCCTTCCCTTCTGGTCACTGTCTGTCCTGCTCTGTTATATCTCTCTGGGTATTTTTCATAAGGATATTTGTTTGGAATTCCAGCCCACTGTATAATCCAAGATAATCCCTTAAAATTCTTACCTCAGAATTCTTTTTTTTAAATTTTAATAAATAAATTTATTTATTTCTTGCTTCAGGTTACATCTCCATCATATTTTCTACTTTCCCTCCTTCCCAGCCCTGCCCTCCCACCCTCTACCCCCTAACCATTCCATCCCACTCCTCTGGAGTGGAGTGTCCCTACATAACAGTCCATGCCCCCAGTTCAGAAGTCATATGAGGGCCAAGAGCCTCCTCATACACTGGGGGCCTACAAGGCAGTACCACCAGTGAAAAGTGTCTCATTGCCAGAGAGAGAAAACTAAAAAACAAACAAACAAAAAAGTCTATGACCATGTACCCTTTGCTGCATTGGTTGTAGCATAGATATCCTGTACTATATTGCTAAAATCCTACTATGAGGGAATAGATACCATGTGCATCTTTCTGAGTCAAGGTTAGCTCACTCAGGATGAGCTTTTCTAGTTCCATCAATTTGACTGCAAATGGCATAATTTCATTGTTTCTGATAGCTGAGTAATATTCCATTGTGTAGATATACCACTGTTTTTTAATCCATTCTTCAGTGGAGGGACATCTGGATTGTATCCAGTTTCCAGCTATTGCAAATAAGGCTGCTATGAACATATATGAGGAAACTTCCTTATGATTCCGTGAGGAATCATTTGGGTGTATACCCAGAAGTGGTATGGCTGGGTCTTGAGGCAAAGCTATTCCAAGTTTTCTAAGATATCGCCATACTGACCTCCATAGTGGTTGCACAAACCTGCACTCCCACCAACAATGGAGGAGGGTTCCCCTTTCTCCACACCCTCTCCAGCATGTGTTGTCATTTGGGTTTTTGATCTTAACCATTCTGACAGGTGTGAGATGGAATCTCAGAGTCATCTTGAGTTGCATTTCTCTGATGATTAAGGATGCTGAGCAGTTCTTCAAGTGTCTCTCAGCCATTAGGAATTCCTCCTTTGTGAATTCTCTATTTAGCTCCTTCCCCCATTTTTTGATTGGATTACTTGGTTTCTTGTCATTTAATTTCTTGAGTTCTTTGTAGATTTTGGATATTAGCCTTCTGTCAGATGTGGGGTTGGTGAAGATGTTTTCCCAGTCTGTAGGCTGCCATTTTGTTCGAATGATGGTGTCTTTTGCCTTACAGAAGCTTTTCAGTTTCATGAGTTGTATACTACATGTATACTAAAACCCATTTATTGATGTTGGTCTCAGGTCCTGAGCTGATAGTGTTCTGTTCAGGAAGTTGTCACCTGTGTCAAAAAAGTGGGTTTCTCCCACTTTTTCTTCTAGTAGATTTAGTGTGACCAGCCTTATGTTAAGGTCTTTGATCCACTTGCACTTAAGTTTTGTACAAGGTGATAAGGGTCTAATTTCATTCTTTTACAAGTGGACATCCAGTTGGACCAGCACCATTTGTTGAAGATGCTGTTCTTTTTCCATTGTGTGGTTTTGGCTTCTTTGTCAAAAATTAGGTGCCCATAGGTATGTGGGTCTATTTCTGGGTCTTCAATTCAATTCCATTGATCTACTGGTCTGTTTCTATACCCGTACCATGCTGTATGTACTACTATTGCCCTGTAGTACAGCTTGAAATCTGGAATGGTGATAACTCCAGGTGGTTTTTTATTGTACAGGATTGATTTAGTTATTCTGGTTTTTTTTTTTTTTGTTGTTCCATATGAAATTGGGAATAGCTTTTTCCTGGTCTATAAAGAATTGTGTTGGTATTTTGATATGAATTGCGTTGAATCTATATATTGCTTTTGGTAGGATGGCCATTTTTATTATGTTGATCCTATATATCCATGGGAGATCTTTGAATCTTATAATGGCCTCTTCAATTTCTTTCTTCAAGTGTTTGAAGTTCTTGTTGTACGGGTCCTTTACTTGCTTGGTTAGAGTTACTTCCAGGTATTTTATATTGTTTGTGGCTATTGTGAAGGGGGTTGTTTCCTTATTTCTTTCTCAGCCCATTTGTTTGTTGTATAATGAAGGGCTTCTGATTTTTTTGAATTAATTTTGTATACAGCCACCTTGTTGAAGGTGTTTATCAGCTGTAAGAATTCTCTGGTCAAGTTTTAGGGTCGCTTATATGCTATCATATCGTCTGCAAATAGGGATAATTCCACTTCTTTGTTTCCAATTTGTATCCCTTTGATCTCTTTTAGTTGCTTATGGCTCTAGCAAGAACTTCAAGTACTATATTGAAGAGATATGACGAAAGTGGACATCCTTATCTTGTACCTGAGTTTAGAGGAAATGCTTCAAGTTTCTCGCCATTTAATTTTATGTTGGTTACTGGCTTGCTGTATATTGCCTTTATTATTTCTAGGTATGGTCCTTTTATGTCTGTTCTCTCCAGAAATTTTAGCCTGAAGGGGTGTTGGATTTTGTCAAATGCTTTTTCTGCATCTAGTGAGATTATCATGTGGTTTTTTTCTTTCATCTTGTTTATATGGTGAATTACGTTGATAGTCTTTCATATGTTGAACCATCCCTGCATTCCTGGGATGAGGCCTACTTGATCATGGTGTATGATACTTTTGATGTGTTCTTGAATTCGGTTTGCTTGTATTTTATTAAGTATTTTTGCATCTATGTTCATGAGAGAGATTGGTCTGAAGTTCTCTTTCTTTGTTGGATCTTTGTGTTGTCTAGGAATCAGGGTGACTTTGGCCTGATAGAATGAGTTTGGCAGTGTTCTTTCTGATTCTATTTGTTCAAAGAGTTTGAAGAGTATTGGCGCTAGCTCCTTTTTGAAGATCTGGTAGAATTCTGTGCTCAAACCATCTGGCCCTGGGTTTTTTTTTTTGTTTGGGAGATTTTTAATGACTGTTTCTATTTCCTTAGGGGTTATAGGGCTGTTTAATCTGTTAACCTGCTCTTGATTAAGCTTCCGTAGGTGGAATCTATCAAGAAAATTGTCCGTTTTGCTTAAGTTTTCAAATTTGGTGGAGTACAGATTTTTTTTTTTTTTTTTTTTTTTTTTTGGTTTTTCGAGACAGGGTTTCTCTGAATATCTCTGGCTGTCCTGGACTCGCTTTGTAGACCAGGCTGGCCTCGAACTCACAAAGATCCGCCTGCCTCTGCCTCCCAAGTGCTGGGATTAAAGGCGTGCACCACCACTGCCCGGCAGGAGTACAGATTTTTAAAGTAGGACCCAAATATTCTCTGGATTTCCTCAATGTCTGTTTTTATTTCTTCCTTTTCATTTCTGATTTTGTTGACTTGGGTTTTTTTCCCTCTGCCTTTTAGTTATTTCACTAAGGGTCTGTCTATTTTGTTGATTTTCTCGAAGAACCAACTCAGTTTCATTGATTCTTTGTATAGTTCTTTTTCTTTCTAAGTTGTTGATTTCAGCCCTAAGTTTGATGATTTTCTGACTTCTGCTCTTCTTGGGAGTGTGTTTCTTTTTTATTCCAATTCACCCAGTTTAGCTGTTAATTCGCTAATATGAGCTGTCACAATTTTCTTTTTGAAGGCACTTAGTGCTGTGAACTTTCCTCATAGCACAGGTTTCATTGTGTCTCATAGTTCTGGGTATGTTGTGCCTTCATTTCTGTTGGACTTTAAGAAGTCTTTGATTTCCTTCTTTATTTCTTCCCTGACCCAGTAGTCATCTAGTAAAGAGTTGTTCAATTTCCATGTGTGTGTACGCTTTCTGTTGATTCTTTTGTTGTTGAAGTCAAGCTTTATTCCATGGTGGTCTGTTAAGATACAAGGGATTATTTCAATTTTCTTGTATCTGTTGAGGCTATCTTTGTGTCCAACTGTATGCTCGATTTTGGAGAAGGTTCCGTGAGGTGCTGAAAAGAAGGTGTATTCTTTTGTATTTGGGTGAAACATGTTGTAGATATCTGTTAGGTCCATTTGGTTCATGAGCTCTGTTAGACTCATTATTTCTCTGTTTGGCTTCTTCTTGATGATCTGTCCATTGTTGTGAGTGGGGTATTGAAGTCTCCCACTACTAATGTGTGAGGATTGATGTGAGATTTAAGTTTTAGAAGCGTTTCTTTTACAAACATAGGTGCCTTTATATTTGGGGCATAGATGTTCAATATTGAGATGTCCTCTCAATGAATATTTCCGTTAGTGAGCATGTAATGCCCTTCTCTGTCTTTTTTTTTTTTTTATTAACTTCAGTTGGAAGTCTATTTTGTTTGATATTAGGATGGCTACTCCAGCTTGCTTCCTGGGTCCATTTGCTTGGAAAACCTTTTCCCAGCCCTTTACTCTGAGATAGTGTCTATCTCTGTTAGTGAGATGTGCTTTTTGTATGCAGCAAAATGATGGGTCTTGTTTATGGATCCAATCTGTAAGTCTGTGTCTTTTTATTGGCGAGTTGAATCCATTGATGTTGATGGATATTAGTGACCAGGGTTGTTATTTCCCATTATTTTGATATAGGTGGTTGTCCTGTGCTTCTTTTGGGTTAGTTGCTGTGGAGTTTTCTATTTCCTCTGTTTTCTTGGGTGCAGTTATCTTCTCTGGGTTGGAATTTTCCTTCTAGAATCTTCTGTAGGACTGGGTTTGTGGACAGATATTGTTTAAATTTGATTTTGTCATGGAATATCTTGTTTTCTCCATCTATGTTGATAGAGAGTTTTGCTGGGTATAGTAGTCTGGCTGGGCACCTATGTTCTCTCAGGGCCTGTAGGACATCTGTCCAGGCCCTTTTAGCTTTTAAAGTTTCTGAGGAGAAGTCTGATGTAATTCTGATGGGTCTGCATTATATGTGACTTGACATTTTTCTCTTACAGCTTTTAATATTCTTTGTTTGTTGTGTACATTTGGAGTTTCAATTATTATGTGGCGAGAGGAGCTTCTTTTGTGATCTAATCTGTTTGGTGTTCTGTAGTCCTTTTGGATTTTTATTGGCATTTCTTTCTTTAGGTTTGTAAAGTTTTCTTCTATGATTTTGTTGAAGATATTTCCTGGACATTGGAGTCAGGAGTCTTCTCTCTCCTCTATGCCTATAATTCTTAGGTTCTGCCTTTTCATTGAGTCCTTGCTTTCTTTCATGTTGTGGGTGAGAGAATTTTTAGCTTTCTCATTTTCTTTGGATGTTGGACTGATGTTTTCCATCGAATCTTCCATGCCTGAGATCCTGTCTTCCATCTCTTATACCCTATTTTTAATACTCATATCTGTAGTTCCTGATCTATTTCCTTTATTCTCCATTTCCACTTAACTCTGACTGTGTTTTCTTTATTGTTTCCATTTCCATTTTCATGCCTTGAATGATTTTATTTGTTTTGTACATTTCCTGCTCCAATTTTCTTGTCTTTGCCTGGAAATCTTTCATTGCCCTGTCTTTTTCCTGTTCAAGTTGAGCCACTTTGGCTTGGAGCTCTCTTGTGGTATTATCCATTGCTTTCGCTTGTGAAATTGTGTATTATTTAATTCCTTTATAGATTTAAATTCTTCTTGAAAGGACTCTATCACTTTCCATAATGTAGAATTGTCATCGTTTTCAAGTGTTTCTGCTGTAGTGAGGTGGTCAGGCTTTGATGTACTAGCATAGTTGTCTTTTGTTGGAGTCATGCCTCCCTGGCTTCTGTTGTTTCTGTTTTTTTTTTTTTTTTCTCTGAACTTTAGCCATTTGGATGTTCTTAGCTGTCTGCTCCTGTTGTCTTCTGGGCTTGGATCCAAAGGGGGTGCTTTGGTGTAGCAGTCGAATTGCTTGGCCATCTGTCACTTTCCACTGGCTGTATGGGGCCTTGTGTGGAGGTTCTCAGTGTGTCTCCTAGAGCTCACCCCTTCCTGTTTCATTCCATTTGGGGTCTCAGGTGAGGAGTTGTGATGGTGATGTGTTCCTGTAGATTCCTGGGATCCAACTGGTCTTCCTATAGATGACAGTGTAGGTTGGCATACCTCAGGCTGTTGGATGAGGTTGTAGCTCCCCTGCAGCTTACGTGTTGGACCGTGTTTGTGGTCCTCCGCGGTTGCTCACAGGGTGTTCTCAGGGTCAATGTGCATCTAATGGCCAGAAGCACTGTGAGCTGGTGCAACCTATTCCCAGGCAAACAGGAATGGCCCAGGATTGTTTCACTGCTCCCAAGACAGAGGTCTCATGTTGCACATTGAGTGTTCAGCCTGCAGTTGTTCTGGTGGTATGGTACTGTGTGTCCAGTCACAGATTCTGTGAACTTTGGCGGTCCCAAGGCCTGTTGGAGTCTTGAGAGGACCTGACTCCATGCCTGTAACGTGAGTCACTCAGCAATGCCTCGAAGGTTAAAACCTCACTGATCCAGAGGGTGGAGTTATATATGCTTAAGCTCTGGTTTCCTGCTGGAAGGGCCCGTACTAGCAAAAAAGTATGATAATAATAATAAAGACCTCACAGTTTGCCCAGGGCTTGGACCTTGTGGTGGGCAAATCCGCCTTCCACCCCTGTAGCCTTTTCTGCCACTCTCACAGCTCCGCCTATGTGTGTAGGAGCTGGCTTTGGATACTGGCAAATGAGGACACTCTCATCCAAGTTGCTGTACACTGCAAAGGAAAATAACCTGCAGCCGGAAGAGTATCACGCTGCTCAATCCAGCTGCAGCGTTTTTTTTTTTTTCCCTATGACTGTAAATCCAATAGAGGGGCCTGTCTAGCACCCCTCTGGGGGTGCACAGACATGTCTGGGCTTTCCAAAATGCAGCTGTGGACCCACTGGCCACTGGGCTGAGGTGTTGTAGTACCGTCAGCTGCTGCGCACCCAGCTGCCACACCTACTAAGAGTGTGTGGCACTCCCAGGGGTCGAAACCTTTCACTAAATAGCCAGAAGGCCTGCGTGGGATCTGGGGGGCCTAGTAGGCTGGTGAGTAACCCTGTGTGGGGTCAGAATCGGCCCACTGGGTATTAGAGTTGATCTTACCCAGTGTGTCTCCTGGTGGGGTTTCCCAATTCCTGGATTCACCGGCTTCCGTGCGTGACGAGAGGGAAGGAGAGTCCTGCCCAGACACTTTTAATGGTCCCTGGGTAGCTGGTTGAAACACAGGTGGGTCCAGTCACTCAGATTTTTGCACAGCATCTTATAACTCTGTGGCTTTATGGCTGTTTTCCCCAAGATCAAAATGCATCTGCATGGGCTGCCTCCATCTTTGAACCCCAGAATTCTTAATGATACTGAAAAGACCTAATTTTTCCAACTCTGTCAACATTTTAAAAACCTAGGAAGTGAATGTGCACATGTACTTGGAGAGGAATAATATTTTTATTTAGGCCAATGAAATGTAATGAATGTAACTGTAAAAATGGGGAAGTTCAAAAGTCCTGTTATCACCAGTTTCAGAATTGGATAAATCCAGGATTCAACTGTAGTGTTGCTACATAGCAGTTGTAAAAAAACAGGTGAGTAATTTCAAATGCCTGACTTTACTTTTCTTATTTATAAAACAAAACTAATGATCCTGAGCTCTTGGAACTGTCATGAGATGTAAAATCATACAAAATTCTTGGTATCCTGTCGAGAGGTCAGTAAGATAGACTTACAGCAACAATACAAAGATAAGAACATGGCTGTATCAATATCTGAGGATTATTTTCCTTTTTAAAAAAGATGAATATGTATATGACAAATTTGCATCAAACCACAATTTTAAATATCTGTGTTTTTTATTTTTATTAAATTGACCTTTTAAGTGTGTGCTTAAGTGTCCTTAATGATGTCCCTATCATTGTCCAATGCTAGTGATTTAAACCGGTATTCTATCATTAACTTCTCTGACATTTTAAAGTCAATAATTGACATTGTTGTCAAATGTCTTTTCTTCATCTATTAAAATGATCATATATCTTCTACTTTCTGCTATCTTAAATAAAAGTATTCATTAGAAGTTATGATATTGAAATGTCCTTTTATTTCAAAGACTTGTATTCATAGGAAATATCACTGGTATACTAGTAGATTTCTAGAAAAGTTCATGCAGCCCATAAGTGTGCATGACAAAGATTTAGACCAGCAAAGCAGTGTGGAAGCAGGAGTTACTTACAACCATAAATCTAAAAAGGGAAACAGAAAATATAACAGTAATCCTAACTGATCTGAAATAGTTTCATTTCAGAACACACTATTTTGTATAAAAGGGGTGAATCAGTGAATACCATTTCTGATAAGATTTTTTGATTCTTTCTCAATACAGTAAATTTGCTAGCATCAGGATTCATATATGAATATTTTATAACAAAGAGACATTTTTAGGATTAAAGAAACACCCTTTTGCACTCAATGCTATCATTTAATATGTCGGTTCTGCCCACAATCCCATAAAGCTTCCCATAGAAACTGAGATGTCTGTAAGCTATTGGTTCTTCTGTCTTGACTGATACTCAGGCTTGCTCATAATGCTGATCTGAAAGCTTGAACAATGGATACATGCTGTTTCTTTGTGGAGGTAAATCAGACTAGTTATCCTATAACACACAAGAGAAGACTTTTTTTAACTAAATTTTTCCCTAACGTTTACAAAAATAATTTATTCCAAGGACAAGAGCCATTCAAGTATGAGCTTGACAAGCTTGACTCTGCTCTTACATTCTCAGTGGGAAAAAAAGAGAAAATTCACTTTGAGGATCTTAGGTGGCCACTGGATGTCATGCAGCTTTGTGTCTCTATCATAGCACACCCATAGGAAACTTTAAATGGCATTTGGAAATTCCACACATATTTGAGGGAAAGAAAAAAAAAGAAACAATCCATTGGTATGTGAAGGAAGAAAATATATTTGTCTTTTCTGTGGGGAAAAAATCAATTGATAGAGAAAAATTGGATTTAAACACAAAAACAATTTGGATATGCTCAAGTCGAAGGCCTGTAGCTGATTTCCAGCCAAGCCATGGCCTCTTGAAACATGATGGCTTAAATGAAAATGTGGACACACTGTGAGGATTCAGCCTTGCTGAGGACAGGGGCAAGTGTAATCCATTTTGTTGACCTGATTTTCCTATAAATAAGTAATTGATAAAGAAACAAAGATACTATGAGATCAAATTGCCAGTCTTCTACTGAAATATGGTAGTCAAATAAACGAGAAACATGGGGGTTCTGCCACACACCAAGAATCCGGTCAGAGCAGTAGAATGCTATTTTGGGCTAGATCTTTTTTTTTTTTTTTTTATAAGAACCTAGCAACTTACTCAGCTTGCTGCTTTATGATGCATGTGTTTAGGGCTATTTTTCATCTTTAATTTGTTCTAGAGGGGGAGTTGAAGTGTAGCTGCCCCAATTAAGCATATATATATATGTATATATATATATATATATATATATATATATATATATATATATATATTAATGGTTTCTCATCTTCCCCAAAACTTGCAATGAATAATGGGAGGACACGACAAAGAAAATAAGATACTACCAAAAAAAAAAAAAAAAAATGAGTGAAAATCCTAAACGTATTTAGCAGATGCTTTCCTTCCCAGGTGATGGATCACATTCTTCCAGCCACTTAGATTAAGGGCGCTAAATGTCTAAACCAAAGTCTATGACTAGCACAGGACAGCTCAGGAAGATTCAAAGAATGCCAGGTTGAATTCTCAATCATTAATGCTGTGGTGTATCTTAGGTATAGCCATCATAAATGGTGTGTTGTAAAGGGTGATAGTGATGGGACACTAGTATTCCCTGTTCTATATGAATCACCTTTGGATGTACTTATATTTTGTTGCAACAAGGATAGCTTTTAAAAATGAACTTTGGGTGGACTGTAGTGAAGGTTTGGTGGATAAAAGCACTTGCTAATCTTGTAGAGGACCCAAGCTTACTCTCCACCACCCATATTGAGTAGCTGACAACTTCCTGTAACTCACACTCCAAGTGTCCTTTATTCTCTTCTGGCCTCCTTTGGAACTGTACCCAGGTACACACATCTCCCCGCCACACACATACACACACACACAACTCTTCAAAGAGATTTTTGTTTCATCTTATTAAGAAATCTTGCCAGTGTGCACACCTGTAACATCAGCCCTTGGAAAATTGGGGCAGATGATCAGTGAGCTCTCAGGCAGTCTAGGACATGTACCATAGGTGTATCAAAGTGTAAACATAAACTTCAGTATTACCTTGAAGTTCTTGCTAGAGCAATAAGACAACTAAAGGAGATCAAGGGGATATAAACTGAAAAGGAAGAAGTCAAATTATCCCTATTTGCAGATGATATGATAGTATACATAAGTGACCCCAAAAACTCCACCAGAGAACTCCCACAACTGAGAAACACCTTCAATAAGGTGGCTGGATACAAAATTAATTCAAAGAAATAGGAAGCCCTTCTTTATACAAAAGATAAATGGGCTAAAAAAGATTTAAGGGAAACAATACCCTTCACAGTAGCCACAAACAATATAAAATACCTGGGGTAACCCTAACCGAGCAAGGGAAAGACTTGTATGACAAGAAAGTCAAGTCCTTGAAGAAAGAAACTAAAGAGGACATCAGAAGATGGAAAGATCTCCCATGCTCATGGATAGATAAAATCAAAATAATAAAAATGGCCATCCTACCAAAAGCAATATACAGATTCAATGCAATTCCCATCAAAACACCAACACAATTTTTTGCAGACCTGGAAACATAATTCTTAACTTCATATGGAATAACAACAACAACAAAAAATCCAGAATAGCTAAATCAATCCTATACAATAAAAAACAAAACAAAACAAAACCAAAATACAACAACAAAAACATCTGGAGGTATCACAATTCCAGATTTCAAACTATACTACAGAGCAATAGTAATAAAACCAGCATGGTACTGATATAGAAACAGACCAGTTGATCAATGGAATCGAATTGAAGATGCAGAAATGAACCGACACACATGTGTTCACTTAATCTTTGACAAAGAAGCCAAAATTGCACAATGGAAAAAAGGACAGCATCTTCAGCAAATGGTGCTGGTCTAACTGGATGTTGACAGGTAAAAGATTGAAATTAGACCCATACTAATAACCTTGTACAAAACTTAAAACCAAGTGGATCAAAGACCTTAACATAAAACCAGACACACTAAGTCTAATAGAAAAGAAAGTGGAGAAAAGTCTCGAACTCATTGGCACAGGTGACAAGTTCCTGACCAGAACACCAATAGCTCAGGCTCTAACACCAATAATCAATAAATGGGATTTAATGAAACTGAAAAGCTTCTGTAAGGCAAAAGACATTGTCATTTGAACAAAACGTCAACCTACAGATTGGAAAAGATCTTTACCAACCCCACATAAGACAGAGGGCTAATATCCATAATTTATAAAGAACTCAAGAAATTAAACACCAAGAAACCAAATAATCCAATCAAAAAATGTGAAACAGAGCTAAACTGAGAATTCACAAAAGAGGAATCTCTAATGGATGAAAGACACTTGAAGAAATGCTCAACATCCATAATCATCAGAGAAATGCAACTCAAGACAACTCTGAGATTCCATCTCACACCTGCCAGAATGGCTAAGATCAAAAATTCTAATGACAGCACTTGCTGGCAAGGTTGTGAAGAAAGGGAAACACTCCTCCATTGATGGTGGGAGTGCCAACTGGTACAATCACTATGGAAATCAGTCTGGCGATATCTTAGAAAACTTTGAATAGCTCTACCTCAAGACCCAGGCAGCCTACAGATTGGGAAAAAAATCTTCACCAACCCCACATCTGACAGAGGGCTAATATCCAAAATTTACAAAGAACTCAAGAAATTAAATGCCAAGAAACCAAATAATCCAATCAAAAAATGGGGGACAGATCTAAACAGAGAATTCACAAAGGAGAAATTCCTAATGGCTGAGAGGCACTTGAAGAAACACTCAGCATCCTTAATCATCAGAGAAATGCAACTCAAGACGACTCTGAGTTTCCATCTCACACTTGTCAGAATGGCTAAGATCAAAGGCTCATATGACAGCACATGCTGGCGAGGTTGTGGAGAAAGGAGAACCCTCCTCCATTGCTGGTGGGAGTGCAGGCTTGTGCAACCACTATGGAGGTCAGTCTGGCGATATCTTAGAAAACTTGGAATAGCTCTGCCTTGGGACCCAGCCATACCACTTCTGGGTATACATCCAAATGATTCCTCACTGAATCATAAGGAAGTCTCCTCATCTATGTTCACAGCAGCCTTATTTGTAATAGCTAGAAACTGGAAAAAACCAGATGTCCCTCAACCAAAGGATGGATTAAAAAACTGGTATATCTACACAATGGAATACTACTCAGCTATCAGAAACAATGAAATCATGAAATTTGCAGCCAAATGGATGGAACTAGAGAAGCTCATCCTGAGTGAGCTAACCCAGACTCAGAAGGATGCACATGGCACCTATTCACTTATAGTTGGATTTTAGCCATATACTACAACCAATGCACCAAAGGGAACATGAACATAGACTTTTTTTCCTGTCAATAAGACACTTTTCCCTAGTGGTGCTGCCTTCTAGGCCCTCAGTATATGAGGGGGCTCTTCGCCCTCATGTGACTGCTGAACTGGGGTGGGGGACTAATGTGTGGGGACACCCCACTCTGGAGGAGTAGAATGGGAGGGTGGGAGGGTGCTACTTGGAGGGGTGGGGGGCACTGTGATGGAGATGTGGCTTGAAGTAGTGAAAAAAATTTTTAAAAAGTGAAAAAATTTCAGTGTTATTTTTCCATCTATTTAGTATCCTATAATTTTAAAACTCATCATTTGGAGACAGTAGGATTTTATTTTCTTATACTAATACTGTTGCAATCATGATTGTAGCAAAATGTTAGTGCATATGCACAATTATTTTCCCAAGGTATGACTAGCTATACAGTTATTGTGTTTGATAGACTTTTCATATGCAATGGCAAATTTTCTATGTGTTCACAGTATAATTTAAATAGTGAGATTGAGATTTAAGTGTCTGACCGAATCTATTATGTTGTATATATTTTGGTTATCACGTCATTACTTTTTTATTGTAGTCTTGGCTACTACCCAGGTTGCTATTATATTTCTAAACCATTGGGAAACAATGAATGGTGCTGACAAATGCTGTATATGCCACGTGTTTTATATATATATATATATATATATATATATATATATATATATATATATCCATTCTCCCAAGAGAGCTGTTCCTCATTTCTCCTCCTTTATACCAATCCTAGGAATAGTATTCATTATGGAGAACTGGCTCCACCAACAAGACCAAAACCGTAGGAGGATAGGAAGGAAGCAACCTCTGGGACAGGATTGCCCATATCAGATGGTCATACAAGTTGAAATTTCCCTTGGCATCAGTAAGTATTAAACTAACTGATGTTATAAAAATACAGCTACTCAGGGGGAAATACTATATATTCGTGAAAGTAAAAGCAGTATTGAAATGAGAGGACAAATTAAAGATCCACTTCTGGAAGCTGTTTTTTTTTTTTTTTTTTTGCTGTTGTTGTTTGTTTTGTTTTGCTTTGTTCTCAGAAAGAATTGTTTTATAGTTTTATACTTATTGTTTTAACTGACAGAATGATTGCAAACAGCAACCTTAAATATGAATACTTGAAGAAAATAAAAAAAAAACTCCCCTATGCCTGAGTCTGGGGAAGGCTTCTCTCTTCTCTATATTATTCCTAAAGTTTCTCTTCTAACATATCAGTCATGAAGTCTTTGTAAGTTAAACTTTTGAGATCTAAAATTGAAGTGCCCCTGCATACGTGGTATTTCAATTGTTCCTTATTCACATCTGGGTCATAGCATTGAGTCAATTCAAAAGGTACAAAATAAGTAGACTATGGAGAGGAAGGTTGTTAGATACCCCTACTGTTCTTAATGAAGCCTGAACTCTGATTTCAGCATGCTTGCAAGGTTTTGTATTGATTTTATATGATGCCATAATTATAATACACCATATTTAAATATGCAAGAGGACTAAATCTACCAACAATGGCTACATGAGATAATTTTGGGAACTAGTTGTTTGTATAAGAATACAAATTGTTAAATTTAGTCATAGAAAAGCTTAACGATAAGATTGTTTAAATTGTGAAAAAAAAAAACAGACAGTATATACAAATCCATATACAACACCATTTAGTCCTTGCAGAAAGATTATTGAATTACTTGGAAGTGGACAGAATCACTATGCCTTTAAACAAAGGATATATAAAACTAGTGACCTATATTCAGTATAATTATGTTAAGTCATTTAAGAGCAATATGTTAACATTGATAACATTGTGAAAGAGAAAGATTAAGAATCCTTTGTATTTGAATATTTCACATATACACAAATACATGAATTTTCTACTAAGAGTCATTATTCCTCAAAGAAAGAAGGAAATTCAGTCTTTTATGTGATGGAGTGATAGATCACATACTGAGATAGATGTCTTAACTCCTCTTTTCTTTATTATATGCATTTTCATTGTGATTATGATTTCCTCTTGTGAAAATGGATTTTGCCTTCCCTCTAATGGAGCTTGTTTTGACTAACATGGAAAAGTGAAATGATATGCCTTTCAAGCCCAAGACTCAAGAACATGCTTAATTTCTGTACTTGCATTCTAAGAAATCAAATGTTGTATAAAAGCATCCCAAGACAGCCTGCTAGAAGTGCGATACAGATGGAGCTGACATACTCTGGCTGCAGGCCACACTTGCGGCTAGTAATGTAAGTTGAGCCATCCACAAGCAGCATGCTGACTGTCCCATTTCAGTATTAATGAGTCCAGCGGATGCCCTAAGGAGTGGATTGGAACCTCACTAACAGCCCTGCCCATTCTGCCTATCACTAATGTCCTGAGCAACTAAGTGACTATTCTTTCAAACCATGTTTTGAAAGTTTGGGGTTGTGGAGACATTCATAAATAAATATTCAGGGCAGATAAAAATTTAACATATAATTATTTTTGTATTTGTCATTTTAAATTTTTATTGTATTTCTTAATATTTTAATTTAATAAAAATATCACGATAGCTTCTCCCTTTCTCTCCAATGCCTCCTATAACACAGTGATTTTCATTATTTTTGTTTTATTACTCACTCTAAGTATTTTATTATACCTAATATCTCTCCCTTCCTTCCAACCCTTGTTCCTTCCAATCCCCAACACTAGGCAAGAGAAAAAGAAGGCTAAAGCGAAAAGGGATGAGTTCTCTTTAAGCTACTTCCTGCTGAGGTCTTAGGGTTCTCTGCGAACAATACAAATCTCTGAAGTCAAAATATCCAGAAGTCCTGCAAAGCAGGAAACAGCTGTAGGAAGAACCAGCAGCAGTTTAGGGAGCAACAACTGCTTTCTTCTTTGTAGTGCCCCCTGCCGCTCTTCTCCTCTGATCTCTCCTCTGGGATTTGACATTTTATCCCTTTCTCAAGTCTGAGTTAAACTTGCTCAGCTGGCTAAGCCACACCCCTGATAGCTCATGAGCCACAGTTAACAGTTTACACCTGTGATCTTAACTGAAGCAGCCTCACACCTGGGATTAAACTAAAACATTCTCATAACTCTTTTTTTTTTTAAACAAAACTCTTACCACAGCCTCCCATGCCACCCTCTGCTCCCTCACAAATTTATGTCTTTTTTTTTCTTTAATCTCATTGTTATTGTTACATATATACACATCTATATGAATGAATATATATAAATATAACCTATTGAGTCCATTTTGTATTACTTTTGTGTATATGATTTCAAAGCTGACTACCTGATAATGGGTAGTCAACCAATTATGGGGCTATCCCTGGGAAACACTATTTCTTCCTCTCTAGGAAGTTGGTTTTGCTTGTAACTCTTCATCTAGAGATAGGGCTTTGAGTGATTTCCCCCCCCACACACTTATATGTCATCTGGTGTTGGAATGTTTCAGATCTTGTTTAGGGAGTCATATTGCAGTATTGAAAATGTAGCTTCCCTGTTAGTAGACAAAATTCCACAACATACTTCCTGGTTTTCTTGCAAGAACAATCTATCTGTAGCTTCTTCCCCGATGTTCCTGAGCCTAAGTTGCAGGACTTGCGTTATAGATATATTAATTGGGGCTGCATGTCCTGTGGTCAGTTCTCTAAATTTTGACAAGTGATAGCCTTCCGCTGCAAAAAGAAGCTTCTTTGGTGAAGGGACATATCTATACTTATCTGTGGGTGTGAGGATAAGCATTTATAATATAGTAAGGTTTAGGAAGTTGGCAGTAGTAAGTTCTCCTGTAAGCCATGTGTCCTTGGCTACATTTACAGGACCAGGCATAATTTCCCTTCTGTTAAGCTTTCCTTGAGTCTTCTTATGCCTCTCTCACTTGGAAAAGGTATCTTACTGGTACTTAAAAAATGATCTCAGACTGCTAAATACTGTCACTACCAATTAAATATGCTGCTAGTACACAGTGGCCCATTTCCTTGTGGCATAAATTATGATGCTCAGAATCTAGTCTATGATAGGTATTTATGGGACTGAGACTTCATAAAGCACAGGATTATTGATCAAATGTACTTCTTAATAAATAGCTGTATGTGTATCATTGATTATTATATTCCATAAATGGATAGAACTTGAATCAGCTATTAAAAGGCAAAGATTATTTCAGTTTATCTGAAGTTAAACTGCAGTTGTTATTGGTCTGGCTTTTGGAGGCATTGATATTTTCATAGGATGATTTATAACCCTTCCAAAAACATTTCATTTGTAATATCAAAATTTAAAGTAGAATCAATTGGGCAGCTTTCCAACTTGAAGTTTACTACTATACACGAAGAAAAGCTCCTCTGAAAAATTATTAAAGAAAAATAACATCTTGTCCTCCACTGTGTATATCTAAAAATAGCAGAAAAAAAATCTCCTTCCAACAGGTAAACAGATTTACAAAATTATCTACCTGGTTTTCCTGTTTATAGATACAAAAGGAACTGAAATGAGTGTTTTCAGTGTCATTCCTCAGACTAATGTGGTGATGTTTACATGTGTTCCTGTATTTGTTTTTCCACAGAGCAGTGAAAGGTATGAAACTAGATGATTTTATATGGGTGAAATAAATCTCAGAAACAATTTTGTAAAAGATAAAACTATCATTCCTTTTGAAAATGCCTAGTGTTTAGAACAAAAACAATGTGAAGAAATTCTCATTTCCAGCTAATTGTGTATGAGTACAATTATCCACAAGTAAGTGTCTATAAAGCTGTTTTTCATTTCTTTCCAAAAAAGGCTAGATTCTATCCCAGTCAGACTTCAAGCTATTCATCAAAATAGCTTCATATTCTAAGTGACTAATCAGAACATCTCTACATAATAAATTTCTGTGTGTTCTTCTTTGACATATTTTTTCCAACTTCTTACCTTGATATGATTTTAGAATGCAGAAAAGAATTTGAAAACTAGTGTATATAATCCTTATATCTTTTTACACTGACTTTACATTGCAAATATTTTGCTTCTCTTTGATAACTATATATATGTAAATACATATATACATATTAAGACCGAATAAGGCACTTATCTTTCTTAAATATTATATATATATATACTTTACTGATCTAGATGAAATGTGATTTCAGGTATAGTGTAATTCCTTCTCTTATGAATAGTTCAATACTCATTTTCTAAAAGTAAAAAAAAAAAAAATCTTTCCATAATCCCAGTATTTAAAATAGAAAATTGATTTATTTAATATATTCTTTTTTGGTTAGTTTTGGTTTGGTTTTCAAGATAGAGTTTCCCTGGAACTTGCTCTGTAGACCAGTTTGGCTTCAAACTCACAGAGATCCGCCTGCCTCTGCCTACTAAGGACTGGCATTAAAGGCTTGTTGATATGGGGATGTATATTTGCAAAGACTCGGTTTCTGAGTAAATCCAGAGGTTAATATTGCCTTCCACTATTCCTCTCTGAATTATCTATTGAGACAGGGTTTCTCACTGAACCCAGAGCTCATGAACTGCCTAGACTGGCTGGCCAAGTGCGTCCTGGTTATCTCCCTATCTCTGGCCTCAAACCCTGGGTTTAGAGACCTGTAAAACTGCATCTGGCTTTTACCTGGGTACCAAAGATAAGAAGTGCAGCAGACACTTTACTGACTGAGGTACCTCTCCAATCCTAAACTTACATTTTAAAGCAGTACAATTTTAGAAAAAGAAATTAAATAAGCCTCCATTTGTAAAACTCTTACATTAGGCTGCTGCCAATAAAAATGTTCCATTTTAAAGAAAAACTTCTACCAAAAATTGTTTCTTCTTATCCAAAGTACTTTTTGGCATAAAATGTTACAGTTTTATTTATGTAGGACTTTTACATTTTAATTTCATTTTACTAGAATTCTACATTTCATTATCTTTAAATGTACCATTTTAGATCCTACATTTATCTTCACATGTACACAAATTATTGTATCTTTATGTATTTTTTACCACTAGTCATTATTAAATTCACTAATGAAAAACTCATCAACATTTATTTTATACATGTGAACCAGACTCTATTTATCTAAGAGTTTTATTCAACAATTTAAAGCCCAGTTTATGTTGTTAAATGACACCAAAATTTAACTCTATTTACTGAATTCATTTAATTTAGTATACATTTCTTATTGAGTCTTCACAACTACCTATGACATGAAGGAAAGCTTTATAGTTAAGTTAAAAGCTAAACCCACAGCATTAGTGTTGTTCATCTTAATCACAGTGCTTCAAGAAGCCACATTTCTGTTATATGTTTGCCTTGGAAGAGTGACATAAATAGTTTTACAGTATGTATCCTTGCATGGTAATATGTGCTGTATACCAAGGGCAATATTCCAGTAAAATCACATATGATTAGGTCTCTTCTTCACTCAAATTCATTCTATGGTTCATCATTGCTTGAAGAAATAGCATATGAGCTTCATAATGTAGGTTGCTTTTGATTTTGCCAGATTTTCATAGCTATTTCAATAAGAAAGATGGTTCTGTGATATTTTAACAGGAGTAAATGTTACTTTTAAATTTTTAAATGTGCGTGTGTGTGTGTGTATGGATCGATATAGATAGAAATAAATATTAATATTACATTTTATCTGATTGGCATTTATATTTTTCTTTTTTTCGGATATTCATTAATTTTTTAGTTCTTTCCTAAGAACAGACTTTTAATTTGACCTTTAATTTAGTTCTCTGTTCCACATCCTATTTTCTACATTTTTTTTGAATTCCATGACACTGTTCCACATCCTATTTTCTACATTTTTCTTTGAATTCCATGACAACATTGGCCAAAATAACTTACAAAGAAAGTTGAAGTGCCAGTACTGCCATTATACTTTATACCCACATAACTTCACGTTGTTATCACTTTGTCTATGAGATAGACATACTGGGAAATACTGGGCAAGTTCTTGGACATTCCTGAAGTAAGAGCTCCTCTTTAAAAAATAGATAGCTCTAGAAACTATTTATGGAGCAACTGTGATAATTTGGTACCGCTATAAAATGCTACCATGGACTAAGAGTCTCATAGATAATTGCTGTGATGATCATATTCTTAAATCAGAAACAGTATTTGAGTGCTTTTCTTATGGAGATATCTGGATGGTGCTTCAATGATCCAATCTGTGGGGCACTCATGAATATTTATTCATAAGGTCTCAGGAAAACTATAATAATCTCTCTACAGATAAATTTGTTTTATTTATTTCAAATGTTCTACATGACCTATTTTAAACAATTAATTATTCATGTGTGCTTCCAAATAAATTTCAGTGTTTATGTACTTATTCCTTAGGATTAATGAGGTAATTTCTAAAGAGAACTGCACACTCTTTGTAGAATATAGAAGGTCAGACTCTAAATCATGGTAGGATTTATGTTCATGTTGAGAAACTAGAATGATGTCTTTTCTTTTTCAGAGGACAAAAGGTACCAAGATACATTATGGTATTAGAAGCACTATGATGATAACTGTTCAGGTGTAAAAGAGGAAGAAAATATCTCCTACTAAGGAAGAATGGAAGCATAAAAATGCCAATGTAAAATATATTTGAAGGAACAACATGTGAAAGGTTCATCTTTTTAGTAGTTACGTACAAAATAATTCATCACTGTCTTCTTAGAACATTTTTACCCTTGTTCCAGCATAAGGTATCTGCCTCTCATCTCTGCTTATGTTACCTTGACTCTTCTTTTGGCTCCTCCTCACATCCTTCACCCCTAAGTCTGAAGGTGCTGTAGCACTGAATCATTGAACTTTCGATTCTCTATACATCCCCCATTAACAATCTCATGGAAAACCATGGACTTAAATATATCTATTTTCCATTAATGCTTAACTTTAATTCTGCAGTTTGGTAGATCTCATAGATGCTAATAGCCTTGTGTGTCAACAACCTATAATGATATCTCTTCTTGGATCCCTGATATGAGCTTCATTTTTTTTATTGTATTGGCTATTTTTCAAAATTAAGCATAATAAGATAAAACAAAATCTATCATATCAAAGTTGGACAAGATAAACCAGCTGAACAAAACAACACATAACAGAAGGTATAAGAATCAGAGACCCATTCATTCTCACACTCAGGAATTCATTGCTGAAGGAAGTCAGGACAGGAACTCAAACAGGGCAGGAACCTGGAGGCAGGAGCTGATACAGAGGCCATAGAGGAGTACCGATTACTGGCTTGCTCCTCATGGCTTGCTCAGCCTCCTTCCATGTAGAACCCAGCCTCACCACCACATCTGAGCCCTTTCAATTGAGAAAATGCCTTTACATCTGGATCTCATGGAGGCATTTTCTCAAATGAGGCTTCTTCCTCTCTGATGACTCTAGCTTGTGTCAAGGTGACACAAAACCAACCAGTACAGAGGGCCTTGTTTTCTTGGTGCCCTCCATCCTCTCTGCCTCTTACACTCTTTCCGCCTCCTTTTTCTTTGGGTTTCCTGAGTTCTAAGGGGAGAAGTTTGATGGAGACATCCCACTTAGGGCTGAATGTTCTCTCATGCAAAATATCTGGAGGTAGATAACATTAAATGTTATCATCTGCTTCAGGAGGAATCTTCTCTGATGATTGAACAAGGCACCGATCTATGAGTATAGTAGAATATCATTAGGAGTCATTTTATCACTACATTTTTTCTTTTTTTTTTTAGATCAGCATTATCTGATTTTATCCTAGGTCTCTGGGATATCTGGTCTCTGTTTCTGGGTCACCCAAGCAGTGTCAATTATGGGTTTTCTTATGGAATGGGCCATAAGTCAAATCAGTTATTGGTTGGTTACCCCTACAAGCTTTGTGCCACCATTGGCCTCTCATATTTTGCAGGTAGTACACCATTATAGATAAAGGGTTTGAGGACAGCTTGGTCTTTATGTTTCTCTTTTGATAGCATGGAGAGTACCTTCCTGTACCAAAGATGTTGGAACATATGGGTGAAGGGTCTACATAGGTACAAGATCAATTTCTTCATATTTAATGAGTTGCATAGGTATTGTCTTCAGCAAGAGGAACTTGCTGTCAGTTTGTTGAGAGCTTCCTATAGTCTTGGAAACAGCCTGGGTTGTTTGGGGATTCTGTGGGGTTCCTTTGTCCAACAAATGAGTTTCAATTTTAACATTTATAAAACTAACTTAGCCCCAACTCTTGTGAATCCTTGCAATTTTTTACATTTAATTATATGATGACTGTCTTTTTACTGTTTGATCTAGTGAAGGAGCTGTAGGTCATCTTGGTTACCTTTACCCTTCCCACTCTACCAGCTATTATGGCTGTCATGTGTTTGAGTTACACCTGAAGTCTAAGCACTTCTTAGCACCACCAGTTTCACCTCCCTGGATTGTTCTGAGAACTTCCAATCAGATCTCTGCTGCCAACTTTACCTTTTCCAGAAGACCTCACATAGGGTTTGTTGGCAGAATACAGCTTCAGCTGAACATTTTCAGCTACATATGATTTTATATTTCATAATCCATCCCTATAAACAAGAAATATCTAACACAGAAATCAGGGGCAGTCATTCCTGTTAGTTAAGGAACATACTATTTCTTGGAGACATTTTCCTAATCCATATGACAACTCTGGCCTCCTCAGGCATTTCCTATACTTTCCTTCCTGACTGCTAGGTTAACAACAAAGTTAAAATGCCACACATGAAGGCTTAGAGTGCCTTGGGTCTTCCAAGTGAGAGAATGAAAATTTAGTGGACAAGCTAAGCAATGCAATGACAAGACCAGAGAAAATGAAACTATGTACAAGTGGATACTGTCAATATCTGACAGGTCATCGAAAAGAATGTGAAGAACAATGGGTGGAAAAAGAGAGTTTAGTGATATGAAAACAGACTCTCAAGGTATAGGAGTGACCATCAAATGGACACCAGTAATAAATTTCAAACCTGGCTGTCTTTTCATTCCCTGTTCAAAAATTGCTATGTTGCTGAGGATATTAAAATATGAAAAAGTTGTCTGGAGAGATGGCAGAGTGGAATTAGACTTTGCTGTAAATACAGGTGGATGGGAGTTCAATGACCAGATTGAACTGATATAACCAGGCATAGCTATATCGACTAATAAGTTGGATATAGTAGTATATGTCTGCAGCCACTGTGTGTGGACTTCAAGAAAGAGGAGGAAACCAAAGAATCCCCCCAAAGTTCACATGCCAGCTATCCTAACACAGAGAAAGGCAAAGAATCAGGCAGTCTATCTCAAATAAGGTGAAAGTCAGAGACAGAGACCTTTGTTGTCCTGTGACCTTCACATCACCACATTGCATGCAGTTGCCTATGCTCATATATATGAACACATACTCACAAGTGCAAAAAGAAAATGTAATTTTTCTAGTTGGGAAATCAATATGAATTTCTCTGTTATCTTTATTTTCTGTTTTTATCTTCTAGAAAATCATACAATAAGAAATAGTTATGTTAATTTGAAGACAGGGACATGTACAAGTAGAATGAAAAGCTTAAGTTAAAATGAAAAAGAGGCTAGCAAGTATCTGAGAGGTAAATGAAATAGTAATCTTAAAATGAGCTACTTTGTGTACAAACTTGATATGCTTTTAAAATTAATTTCTCAAGGAATTAATATTGAGTGTCATAGGAGAGGAAGAAAAAACCATAATGACTCAGACTCAAATTTTACCTAATTTACAGAAATGATTTTGCAGCCAATAAAATTAAACAGGTGGGGTAGAAATTTCATAATGTTTAAGCTCCTGAATTATAAGGTTAATTTTAAGTATCATGCTACAAATACCATGTGTTTGTTGTTTTAAAAGAGGCAAAAATAAACATCTACCTCCAATCTTTTATTTGCACAAAAGACAGAATCTTATATCTTATTGAAGCCCAAAGGTTTCAAAAGAATGCCACATGACATCATGCTGTCTAGTCATGAATTCAGAGCAACTCTAACCCTTGTTTTATATTATGTGTAAAACAAAAGAACCATCTGGCAACTTACAAGGTATTATTGAGGAATATCTGATCACATTATGAACGATGAGATTATGAATAGAAAAAATCTATTTCAATTGTGGTATGGCTCAGCCTTTAATCCTAGAGCTTTCTGTTTATTGTAAACAAGTACTTGGATGTGGGTCTGTCTAGCACACACTTTTATTTCAGAGTTTCTCTACATAGGATTAAATAAAACTAACCCTAGGTTAAGAGGTGGAGCAAGAAACCAACTGAGAAAGATTAAACAGAAAGGAAGAACATTGAGCAGGAGGGTATTTAAGACAGTGTGGAGAAGAGCTTTTAAGCTTTGGGATATTTGATTTGAGCTTTGAGGACTTTTGGCTGTGATAGAGTAGGAATGTCAACTGCGTGCTTTCTCTGCCTCTCTGAGGTAGCAAATTTTCAGCCCAGCATCTCTCTCACAAGTCTTCATTGGTAAAATCAAACTGGGTCATTTTAGTTCTTACAACAACAAGCTATCGCTTGGGTTAAAGGGTGACTCCTTAATATTTTCTTCTCCTAACAGTTCTCCAGTATCTCAACAGGCCTCTTCAGAGCCCAAATACTGAGTGAAACTTTTTGAGGTGGTGATCTACTAATGACTGATAGGGTGCATGGGGTCTGGAAAGCCAGTACACTTTAATGGCAGCTGAAGTTTATAATGCTAATTATTAGAGTAGAATGTAGATGAGATGGTGATTTAAGCTTATGAACTGTGGAACTAAAATTATTTATTAAGGACATTTTACTGGCAGATGCTAGGAAATAAGGGGAAAGAGGAATAAATTGTGAGATAAAACCTTCCTGGCTACAGTACATGCATGAAGCCACTAATGTTTTTTCTATTGTTATTTCATGCTCAATTATCTAATATACATAAGTGGGAGCTCAGATTCTGCCACACTATTCCATTGAGGCATGAACTAACTGTGCATTTAGATATGACTAAGGTTGGAATTTATGTTTTAAGCATATGGCTGTATTTATAGACTTTCCCTGGAATAATTTCAAGTCTCCCTTTCTCAATTGACTTTTGGTTGTAGTTGACAGTTTCACAAACCAAAATTAAGCCCTTAGAGCAATAGTGTTTCCCAGCAGGAAATAAAATCCAAAGTTTGTCTCATTACTAGTGTTTTTGTTGCTGTATATGATTGCGACTCCAAAACCCATGGTAATCAGCACACTGAATTCCAAAAAAGCAAATGATAGGTTTAAATTATGAGAGAAACCAGCGGATGAAATGTCCATGCTCTATGATGATCGATAAGTCCTTAAGCCATTCTTTCTGTTTCCTATAAGCACTGACACCTAGAGGCTGGTTCTGCTCTAAGACTAACCAAGTAGGATGGCTACTGACCAACCCCTCCTATTATTCTTACTCATTCTTCCAAAGCAAGGAGATAGAAGAGACACTCTCAATCACCTTTGTTTCTCTAAGATGTTGGAGTTCCAATATTTTTAATAGGATCTTAAGATTTTATCTAGTTAAAACAAAGACAGTTTAAAAAGGTTTAGTCCCTATGCAGAAGAAATTGTGATTGAACACCAATAGAATCCACATATAAGTCAGTGTAAAGAAGTATCATTTCCATATTAAAAGTGAGTAGTTATGGAGCTGATGAGATGGCTCAGCAGGTAAGAGTATTTACTCTATCCGAGGACTAGGCCTTGGTCACTATGACCCACATCAAGCAGTTCACAAATGCAACCACCTGGAACTTCAACTTCAAGGAATCCAATGGCCCCTATCTGACCTCTGTAGGCACCTAAAATACATTTGTGCAGATACTTGCCCATAAATAAAATAAAATTTTTAAAAAATGAAGAAGTATTGGCTGCTCTTGACCCACACAGATTGGCAATGGAGAAACTTGACCAACTACTGAGAACAACTTGAAAATAAATACAATGCACAGAAAAGAATACTTGAAAATATTGGAATTTAAATGAGAAAGAACAGTTGTCTCTGATAGATGGGAAGCAATTGAGATAAGCCCCATAGTTTTCACAGATAACTCTCAGGGGGAGTCTTCAGAGCATGGCAAGGAGCAGAAGGATCTTGGCAAAACTGAAGTGTCTTTCTCAGTGGAGGTAATTAAGCTTGATGTCTGGAAAGAAGAAAGCTGTTGAGATTCTCAGGCTTAGTACCAAAAAAGAGAGAGCTGCACAGAAGGAACTTTCAATATATATAGAAGGTCTCTTTACAATATTCATTTGAAGGTGGATCAGCACAAATATGTGAAGAGTAAAAAATAACTCAAGTGAGGGAGTGAGGGAGATGTCTCATTAAAGTGCTTGCTGTGTGAGTATGAAGATCTGAGTTAGATTTAAAAACACAAAGATGCTTTTATAATCCCAGTTTGGAGGAGGTAAAGACAGGAAGATACCTAGGGCTTATGGAACAAGCCTAGTGAAATTAGTGAGCTCCAGATACAGTGAGAGACCATGTTCTGTCTCAAAAAAATAAATAAACTAGAAAAAGTTCAGAAAGATACTGGATGACAACTTTTAGCTTACACACATGTGTGCACACGCACACACATTCACATGTGCACACATGAACACATACATATATGTATATCACACACACAAACTTATCCATGTACATAATGATTATGAGAAAGACTGAATTTAAATAGAGCCCATTCCACAAAGGTAGAGTAAAATATTCATGACTCAAAGTTTATCAGGAAGAGGATCTTGTTTTAGCAGAGACAGAAAATTTTAAAAACAAATCTACAAAGAACCAAACAAATTCAACATGACTAACTGTGAACTAGAAGAAATATACAATGGGTATAGGAATACAAAAGCACTCAGCATCCAAGAAAAAACTAGCAACGCTTGTTTTCCAATCAAACATGCAAAGAGGCAGTAATTAAAAAAAAATAAAAACCAATCTGAATTGGTGTAAATGTTAGAACTTGCATGGAGAATATCACACTGTTATTAAACCTGTATGTTGTGTGCTCAAGAAGGCAGAAGGGAAACAGAATGTCAAACAAGGATGTGAAAGACATAAAAACATTTGATGGAGCTTATGGGAGGTGAAAATTGTTATGTTAGAAAGAACAGAAATTTTTAAATACTACTTTTTATTCTTTAAAAGTTTTATATATTTATGTAGTGCATATTAACCATATCCATCCTCCACTTTATATCTCCAACCTTTAGTGCTGACCACCTTATCTCACTCCCAATTATATCACCTCCTTTTTATTGTTACTGATAACACTAAGAGTCAATTAGTGCTTCCTATTTGCACATGGATATGTGGTTGTTCACTGGGTATGAACAACCTACCAATAGCTGTTTTCAAAGTAGAGCCACAGTCCCTCTCTCATTATCTATCAACTGCCAACTGCTCCTCTAATAAAGATGGAGCCTTGTGGGTCCCTTTCTCATTCAAGCTTGAATTATACCTGACTTGATCTTGTGAATATCATCTGCAATTAACATTAACTGTTGTGAGTTGATGGATACCACCGAAATATCCTGTAAAGAAATCAGTATTTCATGGCTCTTTCCCACCCACCAACTTTGATATTCTTCTTGCCCCTTCTTCTACAAAGTTCCTCAAGCCTTGGAATATATTATTGATTATTAATATTGAATGTAACATCAGAAAATGAAAACAAAGAAAAGGTGGGTTTAAAGAAGAAAAAAATAAAATAGAGTATAAAAGCCATTTAAAATTAATCAAAAAAGTTTTAAGAACTGGGAAGAGTTCAACAGTTAAAGCCATCTTCTGCTTCTCCACAGTATTCATGTTCAGATTGCAGAACCTACATTGTTTCTCTCACAACTATCTGTAACTCCAGTTTTCATTTTCTGGCCTTTGTGTGTACTCCCCAGCCCCTGCCCACACACATAGGGTACATACCCAAGTACACATAAATTAAAAATAGATTAGACATACCTCTCACTCTTTTGCCGTTGGGACCCTTTTCCTCCTACTGGGTTGCCACGTCCAGCTGTGATATGAGGGGTTCTGGGCACTTTTATTGTATCTTATTTGCCTGTGTTCCCTGGACATCCCTGGGAATCCCCATCCCCCCCCCTTTTTTTTTGAAGAACAGAGGAGGAGTTGATTTCAGGGAAGGGGGGGGGCGGTGAAGGAAAGACTAGAAGTAGTGGAGGGAGGAGAAACTTCCATAGGGACATTATATATCAGAGAATAATAAAAGTTTAAAAATACCCTCAAAATAATAATGTGATATTCACTTGTAGAATTAAAAAAAATTGATCTCATAGAAGTTGATGATGAAAAGGTAAATAACAGATGGGAAGGTTAATAGGGGACAGGGAGGAATGGGGAAGTCGATCAATGGCTACCAAGTTATTTAAATAAAAAAAGGTGATGTGTTCTTGAAGAATAGAGTAAAGGTGTACAGGAATTATAACAGTACATCTTAGAAAATTTCAGGAAAATATTTGAAAAGTTTGAATCAAACAAAAAAAAAAATCAGTGTTCAAGGAGATAAATGACATTAACCTGATTTGAACATTATGTAATATTCAGATTTATCAAATCCTGTCAAAGCTTTGATAGATATAGTTCTTTGTATGAATCAGTTAAAATTAATTTTAATATACAAAACTGGTAATTTATACACACAAATCATCAGTGAGCTTTAAGAAAATTTGAAATAATCAAATGTATATGAAACTAGATTTTCCAGAAATGAAGGAAGTCTTACAGCAAAGATAGTTGAATAATTAAAGGAAAGTTGTTTTTTTTTTTTTCCAAATTCAACTGACGTTCTGAATTGGTGGTGCACACCTTTTGTATTAGTGCTGATGAGACCAAGACAGAAGGAGAATGACTTCTAAGGCAAACTGATCTACATACAGGTTATGATGGAAATCAGAGCTATTCCAGTAGTGCCTTACCTCAAACAACAGATAAACAAAGTTATAAAATAAAATAATCTTGTTCAAAATAAATTATATTTGTATAGGTGGTAAGAGACTCACCAACAACCAAACTGTGAAAGATGAAGAAAGTGACTATAAGGCATAGTCAACATCAGGTATCTACAACTCACTGATATAAACAAGAATGAATTAATCATTATTGGAAAATACCTCTCCAAGGTCCTTTATATAAACAAGGGATTAAGTGACCATTATCTGGGCCATACTTCTTAAAAATGATTTTATGACATACCAGTGGCTGCCTGGACAGTTCCCATTTTCTCTCCATACATTACAGCATCAATCTTCAGCAATTTGGCCCCATTTCTCTGACAGACATTGGTTGTAGAGCAGGAATTATGAAGGACTTACCTACCCTGTCTTGGCAGAGCTAGGCTGTCGACTTACCTGCTTCCAAGTTTTGTCCTTTTTGGACAGAAGTCTGTCTACAGTTGAAGCAAGTGGTTTTTCTTGCCAAGAGAATGGCTTACCACCAATTTAATCATCTCCCACTGGAGATTCTTCGATGCTCATTTTTTAGTTTTGGAAGCTGCAGGCCCTGCACTTCCTATATAATCAGATATATTTATCCCTCTCAGGTCTCTGAGGTGGTTGAAGAATAGATACCTAGAGTCTCATAGTTAAATTTTGAGTTGTTTAGGAATCAAGAGGGTGTTCTGGATCTAAGAAGATATTTTTAAAATTATGAGGCAAGTTAGTATGAAAGCTGAGTTAGATATAGAACTTTAAACTCATGGAGATGCTTAGATAGTAGAATGTTAAAGTCAGGTGCCAAATACATATGGACTGGACATTGGGAATGTATGCTAAGCCATATAACTCTTATAATCGTGGCCTATTTATTTCTGTTGTTTTGTATTGTGTTTATAGTTATAAGAAAAAGAACCATTATTTGGACTGAAAGGGAGAGCTGTTGGGGGGAAAAATAAATACCTTAAACTAAAAAAAAAAAAAAAAAAGAAGGGAAGAGGATGGTGGGGCTGAGGGGGAAGAGGGTGGAAGGGTGGGACTGGAGGGGGGAGTAGGGAGGGGATTGTGATTGAGATGTAACTTGAAGAAATAAAAAATAAATTATTAAAAAAAAAAAGATTTTATGGTGGGCACTGCAGTCTCCTTGTAGAGAAAAGAGCAATCATGGTTAAAACCACAGAAAGATATTTGACTTTTCCAAATTCAGGCTTTTTTTGACATAATAGAATCAATGAATATGATATTTTCATTTTTCTCTTCAGCTCTCTTTATGTATATGGAAACTTTGACATTGGCACACTAAAGTTGATACACCAGCTAATACTATTTCTTGGAGTGATAAATTATTCTTTATCTCTGACTCATGAATCTTAAGTTTTCTAAAAGTGTTCATGAAAACATAGCAGGCAAACATTTTAGTTTGTTAATTGGGTGAATCTCTGGCCCTCCGTAGTCCTTTGCAGGCAATTTGGCAAGGAGGCTGAAGTGCTGAGAGAGACACAGCTTCTGGAAAAAGAATTACAGCAGCTGTTATGCATTTCCTGACTCAAAAAAAGGTGAAGACATGGTAAAACTATAAAATGTCAACAGATTCCCTGTACAGAGAGAATAGAAATCACAGACAGTTAAAAAAGTATTTGTAGATCACCTATGCTAATGCTTTGTATCTATACCAGATAAATGTAGAAATAATCAATTAAATCGTTTACCAGTATTTATATTATCATAAATAGGTTAGCAGCTACTGTTAATCCTGAACCAGCTATTATAAATGAGTACACATAGACACCACATGGATTTCAGCAAGCCTTGGCCTGAATTGAGCAATCTTGGCTCATTTAAGCTAGCTCTTAATTCTATTACCCAAATATGACCCCATAAATACATACGTCCCCTTGGACTGTTATTCTCCACTTTATACTGATGCTCCTGGCCATATGGAACGAGGTTCTTTTTTCCAACTCATGGTGTGTGTTCTTCTTCTTCCTGCTCATGGCTAGAAGAATTCAATCCTCTGTGTAAAACACAGGGTTCCTGTTCTAATCTCAGTCCCAACTTTCTCTGTCTTTGCCCAATCTCAGGCCTCAGCATTTTATTTAACCAATCATAGACAATGTAAGTAACAGACAGCAAGCAACATCAATTAAATAACATTTAGAATGCTTAATACCAACCCATCAATTCCCTCCTTTTGTCTAATAAAAAGGCTAAATTTTTAGCTCATATAGTAAAAACAATAAGAACAAATATGAAACAATCAAGAAAACCATATATAAAAGTCACACATATAATATTTAGCCTATTTGTATCAGACAATCTTGAAGAAGAAAAAAATTATCTATCTATCTTGGTGTGTCTAAAGTTCTGAACCTAAATAATTTCTATCATTTATAAACCTAAAGATTTTATTTAGACTTGAAAATATCCTTTTAAATCCTAAACAACTCAAGTTCAATTAAAAATTTATAACTATTATCCCTTCAACCCCATCAACAACATAAAAGGGGATAAAGTTATTATTTGAGTGAGTAGGAAGCATAGGAGAGCAGCTTCCAAAAAGAAATATGACAGGTTATTGCCTAGAGATTCCCAAATATCTCTTGATATCGTTGGAGCATCATCTTCAGCCTTATGGTCAAGCATTTTTCAAAGACTAAATTGTGCAGCAGGAAATAAGGATTTTCCCATCCTGTCTCAGGACATCAACCTACCTGCATTTAAGCTCTGGTCCATCTTTGGAATGTATATAGTCTGTTGAGAGAACAGGGGCATTTTAGCCCAATAGGAATTATCTCCTGATGGGAGATTTCTTTTTGAGGAATTATCTCCTGGTGGGAGATTTCCTTTTGAGGAATTATCTCCTGGTGGGAGATTTCTTTTGATGCTCATTGTCTTCTTCCAAGTCAAATGGGAGCTGTCAGGAGCTGACTGTCTTAAGTCAAACAATTCTTAAAATAATAAAAACATCTTTAAATGCCATTTTCTGTATGCCTCTGAGGGTTTTGAAGACATCTATTATTTTATTTGTAAATCTATCTATCTTCTATCTATGAACAAACAAACTGTACATTTTAACCATTTACTATCTGTTTAATCTATTAAATCTATTTTGTGATAAATTGAGACTAGTATTTGACATGACCAGAATCTTGACTGGCCAGTAATCAACCTGTATTACCCAGACTTGTAAATAGATTGTAATAGCAACCCATAAAAGGATTAGAAGTAAACCTGTACTTTTAAATGAGTTGTATAAGCACAATACCTTATATAAGAGTTGAAATAAACATATTATGTATCAAAATATAAAATTTTATACCAATGAATCAAAATTTAATATGGTTATTTTTGTATCAATATGCAAAATTCTATACCAATTTATCAAAAGATAACCTTATTTGAGAATAACAATAGTTTTGAGTTTCAGAACAGATTCAATAATCTATCCTTGTATCTTATCATTTATATATATATATAATATATATCCCCTTCTTTTTCTTTTCATGTCTTTTCCCCCTATATAAGAGAGAAAGAAGGATAAAGAAAAGAAAAAAAAGAGAGAAGTCCTTGAATCTAATCTCCTATATCTTGCTTAACAAGACCATTTAACAATTTGTAACCATTCCTCCAAACAACATTTAAAACACATCAAATGACCAAAGAATCATCCACCCCACTTTTTGGGAATGGGATGTCGCTCTCTTAAAACTGCTTCCTGCTGAATTGGGATGCAGAAAAACTGTTTGGAGGCCCAAATAAAAGTTAAAAAAAATTGGTTAAGCAAGTAAATTTTAACATTTGTTGTCCAGTCTCTACATGCTCAGCAATTTGAATGTTCTAAGCAATTTGTAGTTTGAAGCTGGACTTTGGTAGGAAAGTTCAGTCCTTGAGGCTGGGCCATCTCAGCAAACAGTTTGAAGTTGTTCTTGATGCAGATTTTTTGAAGAAACAGCGTTTGAGGCAGTCCATGAGGCTGTATCATTTGGGTTACTTGTCTTGTCTTCTTTGGACTCTGGTCCTGTTGTTCTGAAAATTATAATTTCTCACAAGTAGCATATAGTTCTGCAATTACCAAAATTCCTTGGATGTGCAGGATGCACAAATCAATTAAGGAATATTTTCTGTTCTTTGAACAGCAGAGAGACATTTGCATACAAAAACATGGCATGTAGTAGTATTACATATATATGCTATATATAATCTATTTTAAATTGAAAATACAGCATAAGACTGAATGGAGTTTAAATATTCTCATTTAGATTTGACATAAATTTATTAATTGATTAAACAGATTTATTCTGTGTTGTTACAGCTTTTTGTAGATTAGGTTGGCTGCAAACTCAGAAGGAACCAATCTGTCCTTGTCTTTGTCTCCCATGTTTTGGGAACAAAGGCATGCATTTACATATTTTTTTCCTTTTCTCCTTTCTTTGGAGATTTAATTTCTATGTGGATATATCTATCCTTATTGAGACAGGGTTTCTCTTTGTAGCTTGGGCTGTCTTGATTTGCTCTGTAGAGCTCTGTAGATTAGACTGGCCTTGAACACACAAGGAACCTGTGTTGTCCTTGTCTCCCAAGTTTTGAGATCAAGGTATGAATTTAAAGAATTGAATTACCCCTATTAAACAATAACATTAATTAAACGATTTTGTATTAGTTTGAGTTCCAATTCTCCCATGGAAATCTCATTCTTAAGGAGATTGGTGTCGAATAGCATGGTGTGCTATTTTATGTTAGCTTTTCTTAACTGTTGGATGTGGGAAGCATGTACTTTGCATGTTCTTCCCCAGCCTAAATCTGGGTCATTACATTGAATAACAGAATCTCTCTCTCTCTCTCTCTCTCTCTCTCTCTCTCTCTCTCTCTCTGAGACAGGATTTCTCTGTGTATCATTTTTCTGGGCTCACTTTGTAGACCAGGCTAACCTTAAGGTCACATAGATCAGCCTGCCTCTGCCTCCCATGTGCTGGGATTAAAGGCATGTACCACCACACCCAGCAATTAACATATCTCTTTTAGGGGCAAAATGCCTCTTGAAACCAGTTCTCCAGTGGCAGCCCCACACCTTAGGAGACTGGCTTGTGACCCCTTTCTCTGTACGTAAATTTAAGATTATGTGTATTTATCCATTATATCAGTTAAGACATTATTTAAATTAACATCAAGGAAAAAAAAATGTGTCATTTTTTAATTCTAGACTGTCTTTAGTAAGCAGCCTTAATATTTTTATCAGGGTTCCCACCCTGCTTTCATTGTTTAAACCAGGCTGGTCTAGAATTCAGAGATCTGCCTGTTTCTTCCTCTAATGTGATGGGATTAAGTGCATGTGCCAGTACCACCCTGCTCAAATATTCCACTTAAATCCCAGATATTAGTAACTCTGTAACCCAGAGAGCAACATTGAACTATAGTGACAATTTGAATTCTGCCCAAAATCTTCAAAAATCTCTTATGTTTTAGCAATGCCAAGCCAGAAGAGTATCCTTTCTACCTCTCGATATAGGAAAATCAAAGACGTCTAAACAAAAGTAAAGCAAAGAAACAACATCCCAAAAGCCTTGGCTGTCTAACCATTCCATGCTCTGCTGCAATTAAAGTTTTGTTCATTATTCCTTAGAATCTAGTTGTGACTGTATTTCATTGGTGGACCCTTCCCAGAAAGCCCTGACAAGCACCTCATAGCCAGGGAGCTCTTACCTCCAGCTGCCATCAATTTTACATTATTTATCAGGAAAGGCCTCCTTCCTTCCCCCATTATCATTGTTGGCAATTTAGCATTCCATCTGTAAGCTCTTTAAGACTATCCTAGTCCAAACCTTCTCAAAAAAAAAAAAGATATACAGAACCACAATTGTCAGGGTAAATATCATTTGCATGTTAACAGAAACAAACTCAATTGGAATCCAAATGTATTGAGGCATTATGAATTCCTCCATTTTAATCTAGGCAGTTAATTCCATTCTCAAGCTCTGTTTAGAAGTCTGCCATTATTTTAGTATGTAAGGAGAGCTAAGGCTTAGCTATTGCTGCAAGACAGTAGCTTTTGTTAAGGGAGCCACTCATTTGAAATGTATTTGGGTTTGGCTCCCCGCTCTTTGGCTAGGAAATTAATTTTCACCTGGGCCTTCTTAGGCTGTAAGCATAGATTCTAGTTGATGTAGTTGGGCATCATATGTAGGAAAAATGGCTAATTAATTTACTAGGATTTATATTGTTTTTAATTCGTTCGGCAGTGTTACTCCTTAACAAGCCATTATAAATGAGTACACGGGTGGATCCAAGATGGCGGTGGCTCACAGGGATGCATTTTGATCACTGGAAAACAGCTATAATGCCACAGAGTTATAAGATGCTGAACAACAGTCTGAGTAGTGCGAACCCGGAACCAATAAAAGTTCCTGTGCAGGACTCTCCTCCCCTCTCTCGGACACTCAGAAAAAACAGACCAGCAGATTCTGCATGGAAGCCGCAGAACCCAGGAATCGTCAGCAGGAGAGGAACTTGGTAAGAGCCACTCTAATACCCAGCGGGCAGCTCCAACACCCAGACAGGTGTTGTACCACCGTCCTGGGCTCTCAGATCCCACTCAGGTTTTCCAGTTACTTAGTGAAGGGCTGGCAGAGCCTGAGCCATGGGAGCTAGATGTGCTCTGGGCAGATCCACAGCTATCTGAGCAGCTGTGGCACAGAGGCCAGCGAGTCCACACTGGCATTTTGGAAAGCGCAGGCATATTTGTGCTTCCCCAGTGGGTTGTTCGACATACATACAAGCCCCTCTATTGGATTTATGGTAGCTGGGAAGAATTCTGAAGCTGGACAGAGTAGTAGGATACACTTCTGGCAGCAGGTTACCCTGCAACTCCACGGCAGTGTAGCGGAACTTGGAAGACAGTGGCCCCAATAGCCAGTCAGCTCCAGACTGACATAGGTAGAGCAGGGAGAATGTCAGAAAGGCAGGCTACCAGGGTAGAAGGCAGATTTTTTTCTCCATAGGGTCCAAGCCCTGGGCGTACTGTGGGATTAATATCAGACTCTTTTGCTAGTGCTGACCCTTCTGGTGGGAAGCCATATATAGTTCCACCCCTGGAACAGTGAGGTTTTGACTTGGGGGATGCTGCTGTACTCCTTCCCCGTCAGAATAGGATCCTTTCAGGACTCCAGCTGGTGGACCCATCCCCCAAACTTGGGGCCTCCAGAGTGCACAGCATCTGTGCCTGGACACACAGGACCATACCAGCAGAGACAATACATGCTGTGTGAAACATAGAGAGCTCTGACTTGTAAGCAATGAAAGAATCCCCGGCCATTCCTCATTGTCTGGTAGTGGGCTTCAGTATCTCACAGTGCTTCTGGCTATTAGATCCACATTGACCCTGAGAACCCCCTGAGACCATCTGGGGAGGACCACAAACACGGTCCCTACACATACACGTACGCTTCAGGGGAACTACAATCCCACCCAACTGCAGCCTGTCAACCTGCACTGCCATCTATGCAAAGACCAGTTGGATCCCAGGAACATACAGGAACACATCCCACCCCAACCTTTCACCTGAGTCCACAACTGGGACAAAAGAGGAAGGGGTGAGCTCTGGGAGACACTGAGAATCTCCACAAAAGGCCCCATCCAGCCAGTGGAAAGCTACAGATCACCAAGTGATACGACTGCTACACCAAAGTGAGCCCCTTGGCAACAAACCCAGAAGGCACCAGGAACAAACAGCTAGGAACAACGAAATGGCTAAAGGTCAGCTAAAAAACAGAAACAATAAAGTCAGGGAGATATGATTTCAACAAAACACAACTATGCTAGTACATCAAGCTTTGACCACTTCAACACAGCTGAAACACATGAAAACAATGACAATTCTATATTATGGAAAGTGATAGAGTCCTTTCAAAAACAATTTAAATCTATGAAGGAATTCAAAGAGTCCACAATTTTACAAGCGAAAGCAACAGATAATAACTTTAGAGAGCTCCAAGCCAACGTGGCTCAACTTGAACAGGAAAGAGACAAGGCAATGAAGGATTTAAAATATATGAAAGATTTCCAGGCAAAGACAAGCAAATTGGAGCAGGAAATGTATAAAATGAATAAAATCTTTCAAGTCATGAAACTGGAAATGGAAGCAATAAAGAAAACACAGTCAGAGATAAGAGTGGAAGTGGAGAAGCAAGGGAAGAGAACAGGAACTACAGACATGAGTATCAACAATAGGATACAAGAGATGGAAGATAGGATCTCAGGCATGGAAGATTCAATGGAAGAATTCAGTACAACAACCAAAGAAAATGAGAAAGCTAAAAAATCTCTCACCCATAACATCCAAGAAATCAAGGACTCAATGAAAAGACGGAACCTAAGAATTATAGGCATAGAGGAAAGAGAAGACTCCTGACTCCAAGGTCCAGGAAATATCTTCAACAAATTCATAGAAGAAAACTTCCCAAACCTAAAGAAAGAGATGCCAATAAAAATCCAAGAGGCTTACAGAACACCAAACAGATTAGATCAGAAAAGAAACTCCTCTCGCTACATAATAATTGAAAGTCCAAATGTACAGAACAAAGAAAGAATATTAAAAGCTGTAAGAGAAAAAGGTCAAGTCACATATAATGGCAGACCCATCAGAAATACACCTGACGCCTCCTCAGGAACTTTAAAAGCCAGAAGGGCATGGACATATGTCCTATGTCCTACAAGCCCTGAGAGAACATAGGTGCCTAGCCAGACTACTCTACCCAGCAAAACTCTCTATCAACATAAAAGGAGAAAACAAGATATTCCATGACAAAATCAAATTTAAACAATATCTACCCACAAATCCAATCCTACAGAAGATCCTAGAAGGAAAATTCCAACACAGAGAAGATAACTACACTCCAGAAAACAGAGGAAACAGAAAACTCCACAGCAACTAAACCAAAAGAAACACAGAATCACCACCTACACCAAAATAATGGGAAATAACAACCTCTGGTCACTAATATCCATAAACATCAATGGACTCAACTCCCCAATAAAAAGACACAGATTTACAGATTGGATCCATAAACAAGACCCATCATTTTTTCTGCATACACGAAACACATCTAACTAACAAAGATAGAAGCTACCTCAGAGTAAAGGTCTAGGAAAAGGTTTTCCAAGCAAATGGACCCAGGAAACAAGCTGGAGCAGCCATCTTAATATCAAACAAAATAGATTTCCAACTGAAGTTAATCAAAAAAGAGAAGGGCATTACATACTCGTTAAAGGAAATATTCATCAAGAGGACATCTCAATATTGAACATCTATGCCCCAAATACAAAGGCACCTACATTTATAAAAGAAACTCTTTTAAAACTTAAATCACACATCGATTCCCACACATTAGTACCGGGTGACTTCCACACCCCACTAACAACAATGGACAGATCATCAAGACAGAAACCAAGCAGAGAAATATTGAGTCTAACAGAGATCATGAAACAAATGGACCTAACAGATATCTACAGAATGTTTCACCCAAACACAAAAGAATATACCTTCTTCTCAGCACCACACAGAACATTCTCCAAAATCGACCATATAGTCAGACACGAAGATAGCCTCAACAGATACATGAAAATTGAAATAACCCTTGTATCTTATAGACCACCATGAAATAAAGCTGGACTTCAACAACAACAGAAACAACAGAAAGCCTAAATACACATGGAAATTGAACAACTCTTTACTGGATGAGGAAGAAATAAAGAAGGAAATCAAAGACTTCTTAAAATACAACGAAAATGAAGGCACAACATAACCAAACCTATGGGACACAATGAAAGCTGTGCTATGAGGAAAGTTCATAGCACTAAGTGCCTTTAAAAAGAAAATTGTGACAGCTCATATTAGGGAATTAACAGCTAAACTGGGTGAATTGAAAAAAAAAAAGAAGTAAACACTCCCAAGAGGAGCAGAAAGCAGGAAATCATCAAACTTAAGGCTGAAATCAACAACACAGAAACAAAAAGAATGTTACAAAGGATCAATGAAAGCAAGAGTTGGCTCTTCGAAAAAATCAACAAAATAGACAAGCCCTTAGCCAAATTAACTAAAAAGCAGAGGAAAAAACCCAAATCTACAAAATCAGAAATGAAAAGGGAGAAATAACAACAGACATTGAGGAAATCCAGACAATATTTGGGTCCTACCTAAAAAAATCTATACTCCTTGCCTTTAATTCCAGCACTTGGGATGCAGAGGCAGGCAGATCCAGATCATTGTGAGTTCGAGGCCAGCCTGGTCAACAAAGCGAGTCCAGGACAGCCAGAGCTGTTACACAGAGAAACCCTGTCTCAAAAAACCAAAAAATCTTTAGAATTCTGTGCTAAAACCATCTTGCTTTGTTTTTTTTTGTTTTTTTTGTTTTTTGTTTTTTTGGTGTTTTTTTTTTGGGGGGGGGCACATAATCACTGTTTCGATTTAACTTGGCTGTTTAAATTCCTTATCTGATTTTGATTTAAATTTGCTAACTGGTACATATCAACAATACTATCTACTTCTTTCAGATTTTTCAATTTGTTGTAGTATAGTTGTTTAAAATATGTCCTTATGATTCTCTGGGTTTTCTTGGTGTCTGTTGTTATGCCTTCATTTCTTTTTTTTATATATATACTTTATTTTTTTATTTCTTCAAGTTACATCTCAGTCACAATCACTTCCCTACTCCCCCTTCCTATTTGTATATTTCCTGCTCCTATTTGCTTGTCTTTGCCTGGAAATCTTTCATCTCTCTCTCTTTTTTTTAAATTAAATACTTTATTTTTTTTCTACAAGTTACATTTCAGTCACAAAGTCTTCCCTATTCACCCTTCCTGTCCCACCCTTCCACCCTCTTCCCGCCAACAGTTCCCCCTTTCAGTCCAACACATGGTTCCTTCTCTTTTTTTTTTTTAAATAATTTATTTTTTTTTCTTCAAGTTACATCTCAATCACAATCCCCTTCCTACTACGCCCTCCAGTCCCACCCTTCCACCCTCCTCCCCCTCACCCCCCCCATCTTCTTCCCTTCTTTTTTTTTTAGTTTAAGGTATTTATTTTTCCCCCCAACAGCTCTCCCTTTCAGACCAAATAATGGTTCTTTTTCTTATAACTATAAATACAATACAAAACAACAGAAATAAATAGGCCACGATTAAAAGAGTTATATGGCTTAGCATACATTCCCAATGTCCAGTCCATATGTATTTGGCACCTGACTTTAACATTCTACTATCTAAGCATCTCCATGAGTTTAAAGTTCTATATCTAACTCAGCTTTCATACTAACTTGCCTCATAATTTTAAAAATATCTTCTTAGATCCAGAACACCCTCTTGATTCCTAAACAACTCAAAATTTAACTATCAGACTCTATCTATTCTTCAACCACCTCAGAGACCTGAGAGGGATAAATATATCTGATTACATAGGAAGTGCAGGGCCTGCAGCTTCCAAAACTAAAAAATGGTTCCTTCTCTTATGACAGCAAATATTATACAAAACAACAGAAATAAATACACCACATTTATGAGAGTTAAATGGCCCAGCATACATTCCCAATGTCCAGTTCATACATATTTGGCCCTTGACTTCAACATTCTACCATCTAACCATCTCCATGAGTTTAAAGTTCTATATCTGACTCAGCTTTCATACTAACTTGCATCACTATTTTAAAAACATCTTCTTAGATCCAGAACTCCTTCTTGATTCTTAAACAACTCAAAATTTAACTATGAGACTCTAGCAATCTATTCTTCAACCACCTCAGAGACCTGAGAGGGATAAATATATCTGATTATGTAGGAAGTGCAGGGCCTGCATCATCCAAAACTAAGAAATGACATATCAGTGGCTGCCTGAACAATTCCTGCTTTCTCTCCATACGTTACAGCATCAATCTTCAGCCTTTTGGTCCCATTTCTCTGACAGACATTGATTGTAGAGCAGGAATAATGAAGGACTTACCTACCCTATCTTGGCAGAGCTAGGCTGTCGACTTACCTGCTTCCATGTTTTGTCCTTTTTGGACAGCAGTCTGTCTACAGTTGAAACAAGGGGTTTTTCATGCCAAGAGATAGGCTTGCACTAATTCAACCATCTCACACTGGAGATTCTTCGATGCTCATCTTCTACTTGGAGTAGAATAAGGGGTGCTGTCAGGAGCTGATAAGTCTCGATATCAAAAAAATCTTAATTTAAGAAAACATCTTTGAATGCCATACTCTGCAGATCTCTTTGTGCTTTTGAAGATGCCCTATCTATCTCTTGTATTTAGATAAGGAAATGTTGCTTGTCTCTTAACAACTTGATTTCTGAGTAGCTTAGAGAATATCTGTGATGGACTGTCATAGTAGCTAACAAAATGACATGCTTGCATGACAAGGAGTTTGTATTTCTTTTTTTTTTTAATACTTTATTTTTTTTCTTCAAGTTACATCTCAGTAACAAACCCCTCCCTATTCCCCCTTCCTATCCCGCCCTTCCACCCTCTTCCCCTCAGAAGTTTCCCCTTTCAGTCCAACAGATGGTTCCTTCTCTTATAACAGTTAAGTATTATACAAAACAATAGATATAAATATGCCACATTTATGAGAGTTAAATGGCCCAGTATACCTTCCCAATGTCCAGTTTATACATATTTGGCCCCTGACTTTAACATTCTACTATCTAACCAACTCCATGAGTTTAAAGGTCTATATGTGACTCAACATTCAAACTATCTTGCAACACACTTTTAAGAGTATCTTCTTAGATCTATAACACCCTCTTGATCCCTAAACAATTCAAAATTTAACTATGAGACTCTAGCTGTCTATTCTTCAACCACCTCAGAGACCTGAGAGGGATAAATATATTTGCTTATATAGGAAGTGCAGGGCCTGCAGCTTCCAAAACTCAGAAAGGACATACCAATGACTGCCTGGACAGTTCCCATTTTCTCTCCATACATTCCTGCATCAATCTTCAGCCTTTGGGTCCTGTTTCTCCGACAGACATTTGTTGTAGAGCAGGGATTATGAAGGACTTACGTACCCTGTCTTGGCAGAGTTAGGCTGTCGACTTCACTGCTACCAAGTTTTGTCTTTTTGGACAGCAGTCTGTCTGCAGTTGGTGCAAGGGGTTTTTTCATGTCAAGAGAAAGGCTTGCCACTAATTCAACCATCTTACAGTGGAGGTTCTTCGATGC
>CAJQZJ010034040.1:859785-884482 GCA_907164525.1 Lophiomys imhausi
TTGAAAGCACTTAGTGCTATGAACTTTCCTCGTAGCACAGCTTTCAATGTATCCCATAGGTTTGGGTATGTTGTGTCTTCATTGTTGTTGGATTTTAAGAAGTCTTTGATTTCCTTCTTTATTTCTTCCCTGACCCAGTGGTCATCCAGTAAGGAGCTGTTCAATTTCCATGTGTGTGTAGGCTTTCTGTTGATTCTTTTGCTGTTGAAGACCAGCTTTATTCCGTGGTGGTCTGATAAGATACAAGGTGTTATTTCAATTTTCTTGTATCTATTGAGACTATCCTTGTGACCAACTATGTGGTCGATTTTGGAGAAGGTTCCGTGGGGTGCTGTGAAAAAGGTGTATTCCTTTGTGTTTAGGTGAAACATTCTGTAGATATCTGTTAGGTCCCTTTGTTTCATGATCTCTGTTAGACTCAATATTTCTCTGTTTGGCTTCTGTCTTGATGATCTGTCCTTTGTTGTGAGTGAGGTGTTGAAATCTCCCACTACTAATGTGTTGTGATCGACATGTGCTTTAAGTTTTAGAAGTGTTTCTTTTACGAAAGTAGGTGCCTTTGTATTTGGGGCATAGATGTTCAGTATTGAGATTTCTTCTTGATGAATATTCCCTTTAATGAGTATATAGTGTCCTTCTTTGTCTTTCTTCATTAACTTCAGTTGGAAGTCTGTTTTGTTTGATATTAGGATGGCTACTCCAGCTTGCTTCCTGGGTCCATTTGCTTGGAAAACCTTTTCCCAGCCCTTTACTCTGAGGCAGTGTCTATCTTTCATAGTTAGATGTGTCTCTTGTATACAGCATAAGGAAGGGTCTTGCTTGCGGATCCACTCTGTACACCTATGTCTTTTTATTGGGGAGTTGAGTCCATTGATGTTAATGGATATTAGTGACCTGGGGTTGTTATTTCCCATTAGTTTGGTATAGGTGGTTGTCCTGTGCCTCTTTTGGTTTAGTTGCTGAGGGGTTTTCTATTCCCTTTGTTTTCTTGTGTGGAGTTTTCTTCTCTGGGTTGGGATTTTCCTTCTAGGATTTTCTGTAGGGCTGGGTTTGTGGGTAGATATTGTTTAAATTTGATTTTGTCATGGAATATCTTGTTTTCTCCATCTATGTTGATAGAGAGTTTTGCTGGGTAAAGTAGTCTGGCTGGGCACCTATGATCTCTCAGGACTTGTAGTATATCTGACCAGTCCCTTCTAGCTTTTAAAGTTTCTGAGGAGAAGTCAGGTGTAATTCTGATGGGTCTGCCATTGTATGTGACTTGACCTTTTTCTCTTACAGCTTTTAATATTCTTTCTTTGTTCTGTACATTTGGAGTTCCAATTATTATGTGGCAAGAGGATTTTCTTTTCTGGTCTAATCTGTTTGGTGTTTTGTAAGCCTCTTGTATTTTTATTGGTATATCTTTTTTAAGGTTTGGGAAGTTTTCCTCTATGATTTTGTTGAAGATATTTCCTGGACCTTGGAGTCGTGAGTCCTCTCTTTCTTCTACTATACCTATAATTCTTAGGTTCCATCTTTTCATTGAGTCCTTGATTTCTTGGATGTTGTTTGTGAGAGATTTTTTAGCCTTCTCATTTTCTTTGGATGTTGTACTGATTTCTTCCACTGAATCTTCCATGTCTGAGATCCTGTCTTCCATCTCTTGCATCCTATTGTTGATACTCACCTCCATAGTTCCTGTTCTCTTCCCTTGGTTCTCCACTTCCTCTTTTAACTGTGACTGTGTTTTATTTATTGTTTCTATTTCTATTTTCATGTCTTGTATGGTTTTGTTCGTTTTGTCATTTCCTTCTCCAGCTTGCTTGTTTTTGTATGAAAATCTTTCATAGCCTTGTCCTTTTCCTGTTCAAGCTCTGTCACCTTGGCTTGGAGCTCTTTAATGGTGTTGTTCCTTGTTTTGAGTTGTAGAATTGTGGCTTCTTTGAATTCCTTCTTAGATTTAAGTTCTTCTTGCAGGGACTCTATCACTTTCCATAATGCAGAATTGTCAACGTTTTCATGTGATTCTTTTGGTGTGATGTCATCTGAATTGGTAGAGCTAGGATAATTCTGCTTTGTTGGCGTCATAGTTCCTTGATTTCTATTTTTTTTTTTTGACCTTTGGCCATTGGGTGTGTTTAGCTGTCTGTTCTTGTCGTTTTCTGTGCTTATATCCACAGTGGATGCTTTGGTGCAGGGGACGAGTTACTTGGCTATCTGTCGTTGCTTACAGGGGGATTTCAGGGTCACTGTGGTTTTAATCGTCTGAGGCACTGTGAGCTGGTGCAGCCTAATCCCAGGTTGTGAGTAATGGACCGGAATTGTTTCACTGCTCCCAATTCAGACTTCTCTATGTTGCACTCTGAGTTATCAGCCTGTAATGGTTCTGATGGTATTGACCTGTTTGCCCAGGCACAGATTCTGTGTGCTTTGTTTGTCGTCATGGAGGCTGACAGGGTCTGGCTCCACACCTATTATGTCTGGATTTTCCAGAATACAGCTATGTTCCTGATTTCTTGTTTCTCACTAGGCTTCTCGCCACAGGCCTGGCCTCTGAGTCTGAATCCCTCCCTGTCTGCATAGCCGCGGCTCTCCCTCCCTGGCTGCTCGGCTGTGTGTGCACAGTGCCCTGGATCCCCCGGCCACTTGAGTGGACCTCTCGCCCCAGCAGCTCAGCCGTGGGTGCGCGGATCCCTGGCCCAGCCCACGCCTGACTCTCTCCCCAGTTGTCCTGCTGTGGGTTCGCGGGGATTTGGCCCTGCCAGCCGGGCTCACTCCCCAGCTGCGCTTCCGTGAGTGTGCAGGATTAGGCTCCTCCCGCCTGCCTTTGTGTTCCTGGTTTCCGCACTCTGTCTGAACCTCCCACCCTCTGCTTCACGAGCGGCTGCAGACCTCCCACTGAGCCCCCTGTTTGTTCCTTGCTAAAACTTCCACTATCTCGCAATATTTTTTAAGTGGGTATAAGTTCTCCCTGAGGCATGGGGAGTCCAATAGGCTAGTGAACTAATGCCAAGTGGCCTCTGATCCTGCCTGCTGTGTGTTGGGATCGATCTTACCAGGCGCCTCTCCAAATGGGAGTTCCCGAATCCTGGGTTTAGTGGCTTCCGTGTCTGCGAGAGATGGGTGAGAGCCTTGCCCTGGGACTTTTAACAGTCCCTTGGGAGCTGTGAGTGTTCCCGGGGGGGGGGTCTAGCCCCTCCGGTTTTTGCACAGTGCCCAATAACTCTGTGTTTTTTATGGCTCTTTTTTCCCCGCATTCAAAATGCATCAGTGTAGGTCGCCGCCATCTTCCTTCCCCCTAATTAATCCCTTCTATTCAACCCTCACCTCCAAAATATTGCCTCAGTCTGATAGTTTGGGTTTGAGATTTCAGTGCATGATTGGAGGAGGCTTATAATTCAATTCCAGAGTATGTTTGTTTTTGGCCTTCAATGTTCTTGAAAGCATCATGTGATAAAGGCTTAGTTCCTCAGTCAATGGTACTATTTGGAAGTGGAAACCTCACGAGGTAAAATCTAGTTAGAGGACTAGGTCACTGGGACTGGGTGCCTCAACTATATCCTGGGATCTGGTACCTTCCTCTGTCTCCTGGTCACTCTATCTTGAACAGCCTTCTTCTACAGCCTCTTCTTCCATGATGTAATGCTTTGTCACAAGCAGGCACGCAGCTGGATGGTGCCACAGGGCCACCATCTCTTACAATCTCTAGGGTAGGGTGGTGGCTTTCCATTCCCCTCATGCTGCTACAGAGATTAGTAGATGGTTGGGTTAACAATTTTTGAATCCCAGTATACTTTCTTGCAGGAAAAAAAGTACACAGATGCTCTGGGTGGGGTAGAGTGTGATGTGTAACTACTCATTCCTAGAAAATGTGTCCCTTAACCTGTGCTGCTCTGCCACTTATAACTCCATTAACATTGTGCTCCGGGTTAAAACCTCAAAGAGGCTCATAGCACTAAATTTGACTCTGTCAATTTCTTTTTCTCAGGAACTCTGGCCCTACACAAATCTTACCCACATTTGCTTTCAAGTGACTCAGTCAAGCCCTTTCGGCTGCTTTATCTCTTTCTCATACCCCTTGATTGTTTTGAGCCTTTCCAAATTCAATTTATTTGCCAGATTATATCATTCAGATCTACCAAAGCCTATCCTACCTGGGAAATATTATATCTCACCACAGGACTCAGCAAATTCAATAAAACACTAAACCAGTTTCAAGATTTCTTCTGAATCAACTCATTTCTTAACTTTAACATGAATGGAAATAAATGGTGCCTCTATCATGCCCAATTTTCTCAGCAATTCCTGTTCATCCTGTACTGTCATCCAGTTCCTAGTACATCATAACCAAGTGACTAATGGCTCTTACAAGTCAGGCTATTATGGACTGCTTTCCTTTATGCTGCATCCTTTTCTTAAGTAGAGATTAGTATTAACATTCCTTTGGTCCTTTGTTCTACAGAATTCGTACAGATCCCATACACACACATGTCCCTACAGTCTTATAGGCCAGGTTTGAATAAGATATATATATATATATATATATATATATTTATATAATGAATAATATATATTATGTTACTAATATATATAAATATATCATAATATATAGTATATATATTATATATGTCTCACCACACACTATATATGTAATATATATTATATTATATAAATATATGTAATATATCTAAATATAAATTATAACTATATATCTAAATGATATATATTTAAATATTACTTAAATTATATATATAAAACATATGTATAATTGGATAGATATCTAATTATATATAATATGCATAATAATATATAAATAATATATACAATGAATATATCTAAATAAAATATTTCTAAAATATATTATATATTAATAATATATAATTATATAGTATATATATAACATTATATATTAATACAAACAAGCTCTTTGATAATTTTGTACCTTTTTAGTCATATTTGCCATCCATCACCCTATTCATAGATCCATCCCATTCCCTTCAAACTTAACTTTGTGTCTTCTATCACTTTTTATTTTTCCTCCTCATCAAGGTCAATTTGTCTGCAAAAATCTTCTTGGATGTATGGCGTTCCACTGTTACATGGTAGAATTATCCAAGGATATATTCTTAGAAAAAAAATGACCCTCTCCCAGAAGCTAAGAACTGGTAATAACTCCTTGGCTTCTGGATTTATGGATCAATGGAATGTAATTAGAACCCACATATAAACCTACACTCCTATAGCAACCTAATGTTGATAAAGAAACCAACTATATTCATTGGAGAATGAAAAACATCTTCAAAAATGGTGCTGACCACACTGGATCACTACATGAAAATAATGAAACTCAATCCTTATATCTCACTCTGAATAAAATCTCAATGTCAAATGGGTCAATGGCCACAACACAAGACCTGATTCCCTGATTCTGATAGAGGAGAAATTGTGGAATACATTTTAATTCATTATTTCATGAAAGGAGTTTCTGAACAGTACTGAGAGTACAGATGTAACAATAAATAGGGCTTCATGAAATGAAAACATTTCTGTACAGTAAAACACAACATCACTCAAGAAAAGAGGAAGACTACATAATGAGGAAGCAGATCCAACAACTATCCACTAACGTTCAATAGTTAATAGCTAGAATATATAAGGACACAAATAAATAAACATCAAGAAAGCAACCCAATTTAAAAAATGGAGTATGAAACTAAATAGAGATTTCTGAAAATATGCAATACAAATGACTGGTAAGCATAAAAAAATAAATGTTTAACATCCGTAGCCATCAAGGAAATAAAAATTAAAACTACCATGAGAATCTCTCTCATCTATAAAAGTCTTTCTCAATTAAAACACTAAAGAACAGATTATTAAGATCCCTATCTCAATGCATACCAGTGGATTTATCCCTTCCATTACATTAAAAGTCAGACTTGAGAGCTGATTCTGTCACTTTTTCCTCATTCCTCTCACTGTCTGACACTTCTCTTGGGTTCCAAGCTTTGGAAACACAGCAGGGGAATATTTAGCAGAGAAATATCTGTATTCTCTTTTGTATTCACATATATACAAGTTTATATTCTCTTTCCCTTAAATTTTTAAGGATTTCAGGTAAGCATCTTGGAGAATGTCAACTTATTCTTGATTGCACTCAATTTCTGTACTTTTGGCAGAAACTGACACCTTGATCTCCTTACTTCCACCTATCAGACACTGACTTCTGTACCTACAGCATTACATTTGATCACTTTATTAAAATTGTCTCTGCCAGCATTGTTTTCAGAAGAAAAGTATACTAATTAGAATTGGCAAATGCAGATACAAGGAATTAACAGAGACAAACACATAAGTGGAGGGATTTTTTTTTAAATCAGGCAATAAAATGAGAGGAAATTCAATTATTGTGCAGAAAATAAAATAACAAAGGTTGAAGAAAAAATTGAGCATCAGTGCTGACCTCACACCACATACAACCAGGCTCAAAGTAGAGCCATGATTGCATGGGTTCTATTTGCAAAATGTTTTGAAGAAAAGATACAATTTTTTATAAATTTATAATTAATTTTTTATAGTTTAAATGTCAATTTTCTATCTTTAAATGATGTTTTTATTTTTAAAATTTTATTTGTGTGTCTTTGTGTTTGTGTGTGTGTGTGTTTGCAAGCCATTGCATGGATGTGTAGGGCAGAGAAAACCTATAGCAATCAATTCTCTACTGCTATGGGCATCCCACAGATCAAATTCAGGCCTTTCAGCTTGGTAGCTAGTATTTTACCTACAGAGATATCTCAACAGCCTAGAATTTACTTTTAAAATACTAGATCTGTAAAGCCCTCTTTTGAGTTGTTAACCAGGGCAATATAAGAGACTCCCAAAGCATACAGCCTATTGTTGCTCCCCTTGGCTATTCCCTAGAGGTTAAGGTAAGTCCCTATTGTTGAAGGCACCATGCAGTTTAGAAAAAGGACCCAAAGGTCTCTGAACTGGGGCTGACCTGAATGTCCTTTCCCTGAGGACTATCTTTTATGACACCAGAAGGCACCTTGCAAACTTCCACAAGAGAGAGTCAGTCAACCAACAATCCCACCTAGTTAGGATGCCTATGAGCCACTTCAGTGCACAACTGCATCGTAATCTTATGGGTGAGATAGAGGCACAAATATTCTTACAATAATCAATAGCTCTCTAATCCAATCTAAATGGATTTAAGACCTACTCAACAAGGATATAATTCCTGGTCCTGAAAACCTGGACGATACATGATGCTCGTGAAAAATGGTCATTGGAAAAGAATCTATAACCACTAATTTACTAAATCAGAACAATTCCTAAGAAGAATCTATAAAAATATGTCATTTTACCCACATATAAGTGTAGTCTCCACCATTCATCAAGGAAAGTTCTCTCTGCAATAGATGGAGATCACTACATACACTAAGTCGATCCCTGTGAAAGCTGATGATGGGAACTGTCATGAGATGAAACTGGAGAAACTGATATGCACCAATTTTCTCATGGATGTTAGGAGTCACTTTTAATTTTTATATTTACAACATTTTTCCTAACAAGCTAAACACAAAGGAAAAAGGGCTGTGTGTTTAAATTGTAGAAGGACTCCCAGATGAGTGGGCTCTCTTTTAAGTGTAAATGACTTAGAGGACAACACTGTCAGCTGACAGTTTGGAGGGTCTCTGAGCACCTCCAATGACAAAGGACCCTGGCTCACCACTACAGGGTTGACCTTTGAGAAGGAATTAAGCAGACCCCACTGACATTTTGTAGACAGATATGGTACCACTTGGATCAGTCGTGTGAGAGAGCTGAAAGGAAGATTTCTAGTCTGTTACATTAAAAGTTAGAGAGACGGTGACTGCTAAACAGTAAAGTAGAAGCGCTAGAGAAATAGATTGTAAAAGGCTGGACTCATTTTCAAAGTAAACGTGTCTGCTTATGCCACTTACGGGCTCCCAGAGTCTGTGTCCGTTGGCTCTGCGGCAGCTCACCCCCCCACCAAGGGTCCTGGAGGGGGGCAAGCAACAGATTGTAAGGGAAATATCCAAATTCAAGTTCTGAACACAATTTATTTGAACCTCCCAGAAGCTATCTAAGTGAGATTGGTGTAATAATGGGCGAAATAAGGAAACCATGTTTCCTACGGAATGATCTGCTTTGAAGAAATAGCAATGATTTACCTGATCACTGATTTTTTCCCCCCTTAGGTTATTTGTTTGGAGATTTGTTTGTTTGTTTATTTGTTTTTTATTTGTGACAACATCCTGCAATATTTCCTGGGGTAGTTTTCATCCCATAATCCTGCCTTAGCTTTCTGAGTACTGAGAACACGTGCTATCACAACCAATCTTGTCCATTTGTTTTCAAAATCAAAACTCTTCATGAGTACTATTATGATACTATTTTAGAGGTACTTTGTTTGCAGGGGGAATATCTGTGTATATTATTTGTGTGCATGTACATGTTCCATGTGTGTTTGTATATGAGAATAGGGTCATGCACATGCTGTAGTGTATATAGAGGGGTCATAAGACATTCTTCTGGGGGGCTGGAGAGATGGCTCAGTGGTTAAAAGCACTGGTTCCTCTTCCAGAGGTCCTGAATTCAATTCCCAGCAGCCACATGGTGGCTCACAACCATCCACAATGTGTAATCTGATAACCTCTTCTGGCTGCAGGTGTACATGCAAATAGAGCACTCATACATAAAATAAATAAGTAAATCTTTTAAAAAAAGACAGTCTTCTGTGTTGATATTAACTTTTCATGTTGTTTGAGGCAATGTATCCTCTTGCACACTGAAAGCTTCTAGGGACTCTCTTTTGTGTGTCTCCATTTCTCCATAAGTCTACCACATCCAGTTTTTGCATGGGCCCTCAGCATCTGAGCTCTTTCTTGTCCACCAGTTTCTACAGCAATTGCTCTAACCACTTAACAGTTTCTCCAGCTCATGGTATAAATACATATTTTTAAAATGGCATATGCTTTTCTATACACTTCTTAGCAGCATATAGTAAAATCTCTATATGTATGAGAGGCTATCTGTTAGAGTTGGGTATGTGTTAAACTCAGTGGTAGAATGAGTGCTTAGCCTGTATGAGGTCCTACAATCCCAAGCACTTCCACAAAAAACAAACAAACAAACAAAAAACATTAAACATCAGGAATAAAAAGCTATCTGGTCCCATGAGACCCTTTTTGGAGTGTACATACATATTTTCTTCATCTTTTTTTCAGTTAAGTCAACTGAGTCAATTTATTTGGTCTGATTTTCTGTTTTAAAGATAGATTACCTAAAGATGAAATAGAATTATCCTTTTATAGTATATTTTAATTTGTTTTACTTCAAAGACTATAAGAAAGGATTATGGAAGTATTGTGTTCAAGAGAAAAGGTATCAAGCATCCTTGGTTCTGATCTTCGTAATTTTAAAAGACTTTATTCAGGCATGTGTAAATGTAGATTACTAAAGAACTAACATAAATATTAGTCCTAGAAGTGTTTGCTGAATATTGTATACTACTATCTTTAGAAGTAGTTGCTGAAGGGCTTTAGATTATACTTCTGGATGAGGATTTAGGTAAACCATAGAACTGATAAGCAATCTACATAAACCCATTTACTCATCATAGCACTTAGAGGAACCAGCTCTCTGGAGGTCTCTTCATGCCATTGTAAATACAGTCATCTGGCTGTGAGAAAAAACTTTAGATATATAGACAGGTGAAACAAAGTAGCATGAATATCTTAGGGCAAAGTTTGTATAAAGTGATTCCAATAAGAATTCTTTCCATCCATCTACCAAGAGTTTGCCTAATGAAGAGTGTTCCTTCAGTGCCTGTAATTCTCTGGGAACAGTGGGGATTTTCAATGCTATTTTTCATATATTTAAAGGGATAATCCCATATAGTCATGTCTCATTTTGTTTACCGTCAACCAGGGCAGACAAATCTTCTCTCTACTTTCTCCCTTAAATGCATATTCTTCTACAGCTTCTGAAGAAATGCTATGCTGTTACTCAAATAGGTAAACAAGATAAAAAATAGAGGTTAGAATTCATGTGACCAAGAAGCATGCTCATGATGTGAAATGAAAAAGAGTGAACACTGTTCTCTTTCTCAACCACAACCCCAACATTGATGTAAAAAGTCAAGGATGTGAGTCCTGAGGGGAGGGATTTGATGGTGACATCCCATTTCAGGTTGAGTGTTACAAAGTCTCTTACTCTCTGCATATTGTCTGGCCATGGGACTCTGCATTTGTTCCCATCTGTTGCAGGAGGAAGCTTCTTTGATGATAGATGAGCAAGGAACTGATCTTTGAGTATAGCAGAATATCATTAAAAGTCATGTTATTGCTACATTCCTTTAGTAGAACAGTAGTATTTATTTTTCCCCTCAGTCCCTGAGCTATCTAGTCTTATCTTGGTCACCCAAGCAGTGTTTGTTATGGATTACATCACTTAGAGTACATTTTAAGTCAAATCACATACTAGTTGGTTACTCCCACAAGCATTGTGCCACAATTGCATTAGCATATCTTGCAGGCAGGACACTGTTGTAGACTGAAGGGTTTATAGCTTGGTTGCAGTTTGCATTCCTCTTAGTATAACACTAGCCTGTAGCAGTGAACACACTAGATGGGCATCAGGTAGAATTTACTATATTAAATAGCTTGGGTAGGTGTTATCTTTAGCAATACGACCATGCAGTCAAATTTGTGAAGAGAAACTTGTAGCCTTGGCAACAGCCTAGCTTGAGGTTTCCCATGGAACCCCTTTGACCAACAACCCAATTGGATGTAACCCATTCCTGGTACTGGCAGCTTCATTTGGTAACAAATGATGGACAGTTGAGGCTCCATCTCCCTCATTATTTGACAATTTCACATAGATCTTTCCTATATGTATATATTTTATGAAGCTTATACTGTATTAGATTATCATATCATACCTCAAATGGCACTTAGTTTTGCCGTATCTCCTTACCTTCCATAGTCCTTCTCTTTCCATCCTATCCCCGGTTGATTCTATGGTTCCAGCTCTTTCCCATCCATTCATATCTATCTATTATATTTCCCTTTACTAAGGAGATCTATCCACTCCCCCTAGATCCTTATACTATACCTAACCTCTGTGGTTATCAGAGCATACCTTGCTTATCATTTACTTAGCAGTTAATATGCACTTATAATGGAACACATTACAATTTTGTCTTTCTAGTTCTGGGTTACCTCATGATGATTTTTTTTCTAGTTCCTTCAATTTACCTGAAAATTTCATTATTTCATTCTTTGTAGTAGCTGTAACATTCCATTATATAAATGTACTACATTTTATTTATCCATTCATCTGTTGTTGGATAGTTAAACTTTTTCCAGTTTCTGGATATTATAAATAGGGCAGCATTGATCATGGTTGAACAAGTGTCTCTGTGGTAGGATGAAACATTCTTTGGGTATTTGTCCAAGAGTAGTAGAGATGGATCTTGAGATAGGTCAATTCCCATTTTCCCGAGGAAATACCACATTGATTTCCATAGTAGCTGTACAAGTTTGCAGTCCCATCAGCAATGGATAAGTATTTCCCTTACTCTATAAGCTCATCAATATGAGCTGTCATTTGTTTTATTAATCTGAGGAATTCTGATTGGCATAAGATGAAATCTCAAAAGATTTTTTGATTTGAACTTTCTGACTTGAATTGATGACTAAATAAATGTTGAGCATTTATTTAACTATTTCTCACCCATTTGATTTTCCTCTTTTGAGAATTCTCTGTTTAGAACTTTACCCATTTTAATTGGGTCATTTGTTTTATTGATATCTAGTTTTTTTGAGTTCTCTGTATGTTTTGAATATGATCCCTCTGTTGCATGTGTAGTTGGGAATAATCTTTTTCTATTCTATAGCCCGCACTTTGTCTATTTGTCAGTGTCCTTTGTCATAAAGAAGTTTCCAGCTTTATGAGATCACATTTAGTAATTGTTGAACTTGGTGTCAGTGTGTTACAAAAACTCCTGGTGGACCTTCAGCCATAAAAATAAACACACTGATATTTCAAAGTTTAGGCCTCAGTTGGGCAGACTCTCAACTAACTCATCTAAGTTAACCCTAAAGTTAAAAGGAGAAGTGTACACATGTCCCCATCCTTATGAAGAAGCTATCTTCAATTGATAACCACTTGCAATGAAAATTTATCTTTCTCCAAGGCAGTCTCACTGGCGAAACAAACTAGTCTTAAAGGTAGGCTGCATGTAAAATAGCAGATGGCCAACGGAAAATGAATTCAATGGCATCTTTGAACATTTCTTGTCTCTTAATGTTTTGTCAAAGCTTTTAAAATTTTTATCTTTTTTAATTTTTAATTTTATTTTTTCTCCCTTTTTTATCCTACAGTTCCTTTGCCTATATATTATGGCTTCAGGTTTTGTGTTTTAATGAAATTTCACAATGTCGGAACAAGTTGGTCTCTGTGCCTTTATTTCTTGTGCCTTTTCTTTGGCTCTTTTCTTTCTACTTATTTGTTTGTCCTATTCAGATGTGTCTGTTTTATCTTATATTTTTCCATACATTACATGCTGTTTTTTTTCTAGTGAGAGATACAAATAAAGTGGAACAGATGGGTGGGGAACTGGGAGGAGAAGAGGGAGGGAAAGTTGTAACAGGATATGTTTTAAGGCCATTTTCAATAAAAGAAAAAATGTCAAGGCTGGAACAATAGAAGGCAGCCATGATCATAGGTAAAGAGAGCACAACCTTCCCTCTTCTCCCTCTTGTGTCTTTACACATGATGGGAGAGAAATAAAAAACTAATATCAAGCTAAGAAGTTTTCTTGGTCTAACAAATACAACCCTCTCCCAAAGCCATGCAGTTTTGTGTAACAGGTATAATATATACTAGCCCTGCTGGTTCCTCAAGCAAGCAAACAAATTCTGAATCTGAAAATAATATAGATAAAATTTCTAGGAAACTTGCATTTACAAATCAAGAAGTGAAAACATGGAGAGGCAAATGACTTCTTTCATGTTGTGACCTAAGTTGTTATCAATGCTGGGGATACCACTAAGGATTAGACCTGGGTCAAGCGATCCTATTATCATCAGGAGATAATTGCTACCTGCGTGAGATTCAAAAGCTGGAAAAATGACTCAAATTTGAATAATGTTAGTATGATTTTCTATTATTAATATATTATTACCTATCACATGATGAGTGATATGTGTGTGTATGTATGAGTGTTGTGCCCTTATAATTTATTGATATGATCACAATCATATATATATATATATATACCTACATAGAATGTATGATATCATAGCCAGATCTGGCTATGATATCATATATTCTATATAGGTATGAATTTTAAAAAGGGAGGAGAAAATTAATATTTCTATACCTTTCATACATATAAATTGCCCAATAACAAATGCTGTATTTCAGGCACTTAAAGATGTCCAAGTTATAGATTTGAATTACAGTAGGGCAGATAGATCTTAATTTTCAGTTTTATTCTAAAAGTACTTGGGTTGTGTTCTTGCACCCATGATATATGTAATATTTCCTAACCAAATACAGTGTTTACACATAAGTTCTATATGTTAACTTCAGAAACTCTCTAATATATTTCAGACTTCTTGTGGGTGCTGCTGTTAGTGGGGCTGACTCAGTGTTCAAAGTCTCTCAATCCAAGCTCTGTCTGCGAACAGAGTCCTTTTTTCTACCTCTTTGGTAAAATAGTGTTTTCACTATGATAGATGAGCAAGCCATAATTATTTTCCTTTTTAAAATTCAGACAGATCCTCTCTTTTGAGTCAATCAGTTTCTTATTTTGTAGTCTGTGTGATGCTTTAATAAAGGAGAACTTTCTTTGGTATTGAAAGAGCTGCTGTGATAAGGAATTCTTTGTTTTTTAATGAAGTTTGTTCTCAAATTAGTAGACTGAGCTCTGATGGCCCAAGTGATCTATCTTCAGATAAGTCACTGTCTTGGGATTTCTATTGCTATGATAAAACACCATGACCTTCAGAACAGTATGGGAAGGAGAGAGTTTATTTCAGTTTATAATTGTAGTCCATCATAAAGGGGACTTAGGGTAGGAGCTCAGGGTAGGAACCTGGAAGCGGGAACTGAAGCAGAGGCCATGAAGGAATACTGCTCACTGACTTGCTTCAACTGCTGTCTAATGTACCCAAGGACCCCAGGGTTTGCATTACACACAGTGGGCTGGGCTCATCCACATCAACTATTAATTAAGAAAATGCCCCATATGGGGCCTGGAAAGATGGCTCAGAGGTTACGAGCACTGTCTGTTCTTCCAAAGGTCCTGAGTTCAATTCCCAGCAACCACATGGTGGCTCACAACCATCAATAATGAAATCTGGTGCCCTCCTCTGGCCTGCAGGCATACCTGCACACAGAACACAGTAAAACAAACAAATAAATAAATAAACAAACAAACAAACAAACAAATGAAAGAAAATGCCCCATAGACTTGCCTACAGGTGAATCTTATAGAGACATCTTTTTGCTATCATTCCTTCTTAGATAACTCTAGCTTATATCAATTCAGAAAGCAAAACAAAATAACAACAGTAAAAACAAAAACAGTGGCACACTGGCCAAATTCTGTTTTACTTATCATAAACATCTGCCCTGTTCTATCTGTCGGTTATCTACCCATAGATTCAATCAATTAATCATAGATTAAAAATATTCTTTAATGATATCTGCATTGAATATATATTATTGTTCATGTATACAGTATAGCAACAGTTTGCACAGATTAGATTTTTACTGTATAGAATGTCACAGATACTCTAGAAACAATATGAAGTATGTGGGAGGAGGTGTTTAGCTGATTTGTAAATACCATGTCTTTTTATATAATCCACTTGAGTGGATTTGGGTCCCCAGATGGGGCTCTGCAATCACTCCGAAGGCACAGAAAGATGGTCCTCCAAGTCTCTTCTTAGCATCTAGTTCAAAACGTTACTGCCAATATAGCTGATCTGTTCCAAATTGTCAAAGGCAGTTTGCCCTAATCTGTCATCAGCTGAAAGACACAGCAAAGCTGGAGTAAAATTCAATACTTAGAGTCAAATAATTTTTGAAAACTAAAGCATAGCATCACATTCAAAATTGTTTTTTGTGTCTACAAAGGGCACAAAAAGTTTCATCATTAAAAAAAAATTTGCTCAATATTGAAAATTGATAAAATTTTCTAATGTGGTTAGTTATTTCTTCCTCAGTCAGACAAAAAATTTAAATAATCACTACAAACAGGAGGTTCTTGACACTTTAAATCCTTGTAAGTCACTTAAACTATCACCATGGTAACTCGAGATTATGTTGCGATTTTTAAATGTAAGCTAAGGACCTTTTCCAAAGTCCCTGTTATAAAGGATAGCCACAGAGTGAAGAAGCCACGGAAATGGAATCTCCGTGGCATGGGTTCTAATGGCCCTGGTTCCCTATGCTGGAGCTTACTCCTAGATTGATCACAGACACATCAGAATGTCTACAATCATTTTTAAGGTATATTTGTGAACATTGAAATGTAACAAAAAAATTCCATCACTGTTTATGCACAATTTTCACTAGTGATAATTTAGTATCCAAAAAAAATACATATGTAAGATTAACAATTTTAAGTACTTACATTCTGACTATATAATCTATTATTGAAATATTCAAACCTGCATACATTACATTTTATGTTTTAAAGAAGTGTTTTGTTTCTTCATAATAATTTTCTTTCAAGTCTTTGTACTTTTAACATTCATATCTGTGTTCCTAGATATATTTCTCTATATATTCTAAAATATTTCCAGATTTCCTAAACACAATGTGTAGAATTAAAACTATATTCAAAGCCCAAAGGTTGCAAGTTGGTAAGTTTGTAATGACTGTAATTCTTTTAAGGGAGATATAGACATCTTTCTTTCTGAAGCAAGAACAGAGCCATGCCCTTTATTCATTGTCAATGGGCTTGCTTCTCCAGAATACACTACTATCTTTTTTATCTAATAGCCTTTTACAGACTACAGAGCATGTAAAAGCAGTGATATTGCTCAGGGTACGGAGACTTCATTTTTTTATTTCAATGCCATTATTAAATAACCCTTTCGATTGAAATTCAATACTGCTGTGCTACGTGATAAGCTATGTTAATAGCTCGTGTTATGCAAGTATTGAACAATTACTTGAAGTTTAAAGTAAGCCTGTAAAAATGTGTAATTGGACAGATTTTCACCCACAGTAATATTATGCAGCTACCTTAATGTTAGGAGATTAGAATGTGTTCCTTTGAGAAAAGCTCCTGAAGCAGGACAGAAAACTAAAAAGGCCTTCCTTTTATACAGCTCTATTGGGATAAAAGAGTAGACATAGTCGCTTTAAAAAAATTAAACTTGTAATGTTAAAGAATGAGATCTAAGCAAGAAATCTTAACCATATGTTGTTCTATCATTGTCTGCAAAAGGGCAGGGTTTTTAAAACATGATATAAAAAAATTTTAAGTTTTAAATACACAGCAAATGAGGCCAATTCAAATTTATTAACTAGTAGATTTTCAAAAGAAAAAGTATCCCGAATATAAGAAGTCAGAGATGCTGTAATGTATGGAGAGAAAATGGGAGCTGTCCAGGCAGCCACTGGTATGTCATTTCTTAGTTTGGGAAGCTGCAGCCCTGCACTTCCTATATAATCAGATATATTTGTCCCTCTCAGGTCTCTGAGGTGGTTGAAGAATAGATAGCTAGAGTCTCATAGTTAAATTTTGAGTTGTTTGGGAATCAAGAGGGTGTTCTAAGAAGATGCTTTTTAAATTGTGATGAAAGTTGAGTTGGATATAGAACTTTAAACTCATGGAGATAGATCGACAGTAGAATGTTGAAGTCAGGTGCCAAATACATATAGACTGGACATTGGGATTGTATGCCAAGCCATATAACTCTCATAATTTTGGCCTAATTACCTCTGTTGTTTTGTATTGTATTTATTATTTAAGAGTAAGAGCCATTTGTTGGACTGAAAGGGGGAGCTGTTGGGGGGAAAAGATATATCTTAAACTTAAAAAAAAAAGGAAGGGGATGGGTGGGTTGAGGCGGAAGAGGGTGGGAGGGTGGGACTGGAGGCGGGGTAGGGAGGGGATTTCAATTGAGATGTAACTTGAAGAAATAAAAAATAAAGTAAAAAAAAAAAAAAAGAAGAAAGATCCAATGGGAAAAAAAAAAGAAGTCAGAGATGGCAAAGGAAAAATAGCATCCATTGGCAGGTTTGACATACTTGGAATTAGTCATACTATGTTGTGTTCAGGGCACAATGTCTGTGGGGAGACCTGGAAATGGAAAAGGCACTGTCACATGGAGAACTAGAAATACTGACTAGAAGGAGTCACACAGTTGTGTACTAAGAAATGTAAGGTGAATAATCCTATGGAATTCCCAAATTCAATAATTTCATTTTTTTGTTTGTTTGGTAGCAGTGAAAGTAAATGAACCAGTAATCTAAAAACTGTACCAGGAGAAAAAGGGGCTGGGATGGGTAAATTGTAGCAAAATTATAGATGCAAGGTGGGAAGTGGGCTAAGGGCTGTGGAGCAGGAAGAGTCCTTAAAAGTTAAAGGTTAACTCTCCAGAGGAATCCCAGCCCCATCCATATTCGTCCTCTGCTGTGTGTAACAGGGCATTGTCCTCAGTGTCCGTGTTCTGACACATTTGTTTCATGCTCTCTGTATATCTTCTCGGTGATTCCTGGGATCCAAAAAAGAACTCAAACTAAAGATGACTGCCAGACAATTGGAATAAGATACCACATTAAGAGGCACCCCTTCCTCCTGGCACTCATGCCATCAGACTGTACCTAACTCTATAACTCAGACTTCTCCCTTAGGAAGCTCTCCCAGATGTTATCTCAATCTTCTTCCAAATGCATTTGCAATCAGCATCTTTTCTCTACTTAAAGATCCAGCCTTGCATATATCCCAATCCTTTCTGTCTTCAAGGAAATCAACTGTGGAAGTTCTTCTCTCCCCGATTACCAATTACCTATGATTACATGACACTTGGCCTCAGCATGAATTCATCTTGGTCACTTTTCACTTGCTGATATATTTTTTAATGCTCTGGGAGGACAATTTAGTTTCCTTCCTCACAGTGAAAAGTTGGGATTAAAATACCCACCTGCTTGCAAATATTGGTACATAAATATTTTGTGTCTGAATGAATAGAATCTATTCTAAATACTCCATTCTGAGTTTCCTTGTTATAATATTTTTAACGGAATGCACTTGTGAATAATGTGTTTGTAGGAATTGCCATCACCTGCAGAATCGGTACCCTCAATAGGATAGGCAGATTTGAGGTATCCCTGTGCCCAAACATGGGTGTTAGATGAGGAGGGCATTTTGTAGCCGAGCAGTAGGTCCAACTCACTTAGTAACCTCAGTGTGCAACAGTTTTAAAAAAAGACTAGCATAACTAATAGAGGAAATACACAGAAAACTATAAATATAATCAGCCATATATTTACATGAACTATTAAAAACATGTGTTTTAAATACATAAGAACACAGATTAGTTATCACATGCTTTGAGAAATTGTGGTTTAATTAGCAAAAGTGTTATTTTTCATCATAGCCCTGTTATATAACAAGTCTAACCAAATATCAATATCTTTAAACAACAAAAAAAAATACTGTCTCATGAAGTTTCTAGTGGTAAAGAATCTAAATAGTTTAGCTGGATATTTCTGATTCTGGAGACTATCAGGTATTATTCAAATATTGCTTATTGTACCAATCACATGAAAATCTGAATGAGGGAGGATGGTCGGCCTCCAAAATCCCTAGCATGACTTTTGGCAACATATTTCAGCTCTTTACTAACATTTGGTTAATCAGAATCTGGTAACTAGTTTCAATCAAAGACAAAGGAGTGGATAAAATAATAAATCAAGCATTGAGCCTTATTTAATAGAAGCAAATCACTAGCTCCCCTGTCTTGCACCAGAGTAGCTTGTATAAGGATATGAGTGCCCAGTGGCGGGGATCACAAGGAGAAAGAACACATCTAGTCACCAACTTTAGGGATGGTTTTGAGAAAACTGCTTCAGTTCTTGGATCCTTTGTTTCCTCTCTATTGATTTAGAGATTCCATTGCATAAAATCAGCACCTACCCCCTTGTCATGATGATATACTACAGAATGATTATATTATAAGAGATTGGATGGAAATGTAAGCAATGAATGAGAGAATGTAATGTTGATAACTGTACCCAAATTCCCACTGCGACTGCTGATGTTCTTTATCTGTGACATCTTCCAAGGATATCACATTATAATGATGAGTGTGATGAGTGTAATTAAGTATATAAATTGTCTTATATATCACTGTTTAAGAATCATTTCTCAAACTCCTTCATCATGGTATTGAGGGAAGGGAAATACAGAATTGTTCTACGTTGCTTTGAGACACCAGGTCAATTATTTTCCTTTGTCTCTATAAAATATTATTTGTAAGAATGATTTTGCTAAAGAATTAAAAGGATTAACATTTATTAAATGCTTCCTGTATGTCTAACACTGCTATATGCTACTTAAACTTAATGACTTTCTCTCACTGTACATATATTTCTTGATACAATCAGAACTGGACTTCAAGTATGCTACCATCAAGGTTCACACTCCAGTACCTAGAGGCTTCTGTGCACATACAGGCTGCAGATTTGCACATCATTCTACAGTAAGTTCAAGAGAAAACATAGTATAAAGATCCGACTTGTGCTGCTACATGAGGAAATTTATAATCACGACAGATACTGTGGTGTTTCTGGAATGACTCAGCAGTTCAAGTGTACTAAGGTCCAAATCTCCAGGAAAATCATTATAAAGAGGCTAGCTATAGCAAATCTAAACTGAAAATGCAAATTTTGAGCACATAGAACATTCTCAAATTCTTGGAAGTTTGTTTGAACTCCAGTTTCTTAATTATACACGGAACCAGTCACTACATGTCCCCGCAGCATAATGTTTTCTTGTTGCCATAGAGCCGGGTAGACATGATGACGTCTTTTTTTTTGTGCAGCCTGTTAAGAAGGAGCTGGAAATTCAGCACAGACTAAATGGTGCTTAGTAGGAGCTGACACACACTAGTCTCCGTAAACACCTCTTATTGCTTTTGTAATTGCAGAGTAAATCACAGGGCAGAGAATCTCCCAGAATAGCTTACAATGAAATATACATGATGACCTGAATATCTCTGCATTAGGTCTGTTTGTAGTTATGTGTAACAATTCAATGCAATTTTTTAGTTGATGTGAAAATTAAAAATGAAAACATAGCTTTTTTATATTTAATGCTTCAAGGAAATAATTCATGTTGAATGTCAGCTCTAATACTTTGCTTTATTTTTACTATTTTGTTTTAAACCTAATCAATACAATGACTATCACAATTTTCATTCTGAGTATGATTTCATAGATAAACTATGATGCAGTCAATTAAATTACATGTGAATTGCATGTCACAAATAAAATATAAGCAGTGATATATATGTGTCTATATTAAAACCTTCATCATATATGTAAAATACAGATTGAAATCAGTACATTTTCAAATTTTTAAATTTATTTTAATTATATATATATATATATATATATATATTCATTTTATATCCTGATTGTGGCCTCTTCCCTCCCTACCATCTAGCCCTCTTCCCCCACCCTCCCTTCTCTTGTCTTCAGAAAAGGGGAGCCCCTTGCCACTGTTCCATCTCACCCCTGCATATCCAGTTACATCAGGGTTGAGTGCATTCCCTTCCACTGAGGCCAGGCACCGCAGCCAAATTATGGGGCAGCTATCAAAAATCAGGCATCAGAGTCCATGTCAGAGACAGCGCTTGCTCTATTTGCTAGGTGACCCACCAAACTGCCCATTGTTTACATATATGTAGGGGGCCTAGGTTCAGTTTATGTATGAGCTTTGATTGGTGCTTTAGTCTCTGTGAGCCTCCACAGACCTAGGTTAGTTAACTCTGTTGGCCTTTTTGTTTGTTTGTTTTTATGTTTATTTACTACTTCAGGTTACATCTCCAATACAGTGCCCTCTTTCCACCCCTCCCAGTCCAGCCCTCCCACCCTCTAACCCCTATCCCTTCCCTCCCACTCCTCTGGAGTGGAGTGTCCCTACATATCAGTCCCCAGCCCCAGTTCAGCAGTCATACGAGGGCCAAGAGCCTCCTCATACACTGGGGGCCTACAAGGCAGCACCACTAGGGCCAAGTGTCTCATGGACAGGTACGAAGTCTATGTTCATGTTCCCTTTGGTGCATTGGTTGTAGTATAGTTATCCTGTACTATATGGCTAAAATCTGATTATAAGTGAATAGATGCCATGTGCATCCTTCTGAGTCTGGGTTAGCTCACTCAGGATGAGATTCTCTAGTTCCATCCATTTGACTAAAAAGTACATGATTTCCTTGTTTCAGATAGCTGAGTAGTATTCCATTATGTAAATGTACCACGGTATTTTTACCCATTAGTCGGTTGAGGGACATCTGGGTGGTTTCCAATTTTTAGCTATTACGAATAAAGTTGCTATAAACATATATGAGGAGATGTTTTTGTGATTTGGTGAGGAATCATTTGGATGTATACCCAGAAGTGGTATGGTTGGATCTTGAGGTAAAGCTATTCCAAGTTTTCTATGATATCATCAGACTGATTTCCATAGTGGTTGTACAAGCTTGTACTCCCACCAGCAATGGAGGAGAGTTCCCCTTTCTCCACAACCTCGTCAGCATGTGGTGTCATTTGAGTTTTTGATCTTAGCCATTCTGATAGGTGTGAGATGGAATCTCAGAGTTGTCTTGAATTGCATTTCTCTGATGCTTAAGGATGTTGAGCACTTCTTCAAGTGTCTTATGGCCATTAGAGATTCCTCCTCTGTGAATTCTCGGTTTAGCTCTGTTCCTCATTTTTTTGATTGGGTTACTTGGTTTCTTAGCATTTACTTTCTTGAGTTCTTTGTAAATTATGGATATTAGCCCTCTGTTAGATGTGGGGTTGGTAAAGATCTTTTCCCAATCTGTAGGTTGCCATTTTGTTCGAATGACAGTGTCCTTTGTCTTATAGAAGCTTTTCAGTTTCATGAGTCCCATTTATTGATTGTTGGTCTTAGAGCCTGAGCTATTGGTGTTCTGTTCAGCAAGTTGTCACGTGTGCCAATGAGTTCGAGGCTTTTCCCCATTTTCTTTTCTGTCAGATTTAGTGGGTCAGGCTTTATGTTAAGGTCTTTGATCCACTTGGACTTAAGTTTTTTGCAAGGTGATAAGTATGGATCTAATTTCTGTTGGCCTTCTTATGGACCTCCAAAAGAAGGACCTTGAAAACCATCCAGGTCCTTCTATCCTCCCCAGCCCCCTACTCTTCCACAAGTCACTCCTCACTCTGCACGAAGCTTCTCAGAGGATAGTTATGCTATTCTGTTTCTGTGAGTTCAAGGCCAGCCTGGTTTAGAGACCTAGCTCCAGGACAGCCAGGATACCCAAAGAAACCTTGTCTTGAAAAAAAAATGTTTTTCTTCATCTTTATGATTTGGGAGTCTGATGGGGGTGATGTTATGCATTCTAAATATTAATTAACCTACACCCAGAAATTTGCTTGCTCTATATCTAGTAATGTTGTGTTACCTTGCTTGTCTCTGATTGGTTAAATAAATGCTGATACCTGAGATTGGGCAAAGACAGAGGTAGGCAGGACTAAGATGCTTGGACTTCTGAAGCAGGAGGTTGATGAGTAGAAGAAGCTTCCAGAAGAAGAAAAGAGAAGCCTCCAGAAGAGAGAAACCAAGAGCAGGAAGAAGGAGAAAAATGATGGTGTAGATAAAAGATCATTCCACATGACCTGGAACATCAGCATAGCATGGAAGAATGACAGTCCAAGGGGACTTTTGTATATATGGGGTTATTATTTAAGGAATAGAATTAAGAGCTAGCTTATATGAGCTAAGATTGCTCAATCTAGGTGAAGGCTTGTTAAAATCCATCAGTTGTCTATGTGTGCTCATTTATAATGACGGGTTAAACATTATCAGCTGACCCAAATAACTGTAATATAAATAGAAATAAACAATCTAATTAGCCATTTTCTACAAGAATATGGTATTCTCATGCTTAATTCTCATTAATAATAATTTGATTCACTTTAAACTATAAACCAGTGCTAACTGAAGCTCTAGAGTGTATGAAAGCAGAGATTTTAAGGTAATGGAGTTCTAATTCACAAGTAGCTTTGCTATTTTTCATGAATTGACCAGAAGCAAGACCTTACATGTCTGTTTGTTTTTTCCTACTGGAATTGCAGAGAATGAAAAGAATCGCCACACATTAGCATTTGGGAAAATGTGTATTTAAAATTATTGATATTTTCTTGTAATATAAGCTTCAATACATTTTTATTGCTGCAGCTAACTTTCTCATTTCTATATAAATATGGTTTGGGTGCCATGGAAAAATTAAAAAGAGCTGTACCACTTGATTTAAGCCAGCATAGAAGTGAGCCACATAATGGATGGCAGTCACATGACAGGAATGCAGATTTTAGAGAAAGAATTAAAAAAAAAACACTGGAGAATGCATGCTCAGAATGGAAACAGGAGACAATGAAGAATTATAATTCTTTATATGAGTAATTCAGAAAAGCAGGAAGACTTAAAAAAACCAGCCTGGCTGAGCTCTGTAAAAATTTCTCTAAGGGTGGGAATTGTGGATCAAAACAAAACAAAATAAAGAACAAACAAACACCCCTACATGGTCGCATTAAAAAACTAAATATTTTGTTTATCTCTTTACACTGATGTAAGGTGAGCCTGCCTCCAGGGATTGATTGGTCCTTTAGCCAGGTGATAGACCCAATCTAATTGGAACAATGCTAGGTCTCCACCCCCTGCCATAGACTCTATTGTCTCCAGAAGGAGATTCCCTTAATGGGCCCTTACTGCTGCTTTGAAAGTGCTTGCTGCAAAAGCATAAGGACCTGAGTTCAGATCTCCAACACCTATGTAAAAATCAGGCATGGTGGCATGTATCTGTAGTCCTAGTATTGGGAGGAGTGAGGGGAAAAATGGCAGGCTTGCCAGTTGGCCAGTCTAGCCATACTATGAGCATGTACTTCAGTGATAATCCTTGTCTCAATAATAATTAGATAGTGTGTTGATTTGAATGAGAATGGTCCCATAGGTTCATAATTTTGAATACACCTGGTCCTAATTAGTAAGACTATTTGGGAAGGTGTGGCTTTGGTCGATAAAGCATTCCAGTAAGGCTGGTCTTACAGGTTTCAAAAGACTCATGCCACTCCCATTTCTCTTTCTGCCTCCTTTTTGCAGTTCAAGATGTGAAATCTCAATTGTTCTTACTGTTGTGTCTTTGTTCGACCATTGTAGACTTAACCCTTAGAAACCACACAATTAAATACTTTATTTTATTGCTTGCCCTGGACATCTTATTTTGTCATAGCAATAGAAGAGTAACTAAGATAATGGAGGCAATAGAGGAAGTCACCTGACACCTACCTCTGATGTTTCATGCACACACACAGGCACATGGATATACACATGCATACGTACACACACACATTCATATACAAATACTACACACACACACACACACACACACACACACACACACACACACACACA
>CAJQZJ010034040.1:886524-902912 GCA_907164525.1 Lophiomys imhausi
CACACACACACACACACACACACACACACACACACACACACACACACATTGTCTTCTTCTTCTTCTTCTTCTTCTTCTTCTTCTTCTGCTTCTTCTTTTTATTTATTTATTTCTTCTAGTTACATCTCAATCATAATCCCCTCCCTCTTCCTCCTCCCGGTCCCATCCTCCTACCCTCTTCCTCCTCTCCCTCCTATATGCTTTTAATTTTTTTTTTTTAATTTAAGGTATATCTTCCCCTCCCAACAGCTCCCCCTTTTAGTCCAATAAATGTTCTTTTTCTTATAACAATAAAACACAATAATAATAATTAGGACACAATTATGAAAATAATAAGGTATAACATACATTTCCAATGTCCAGTCCATACATATTTGGCAACTGATATTAATATTCTATTATTCATCCATCTCCATGAGTTTAAAGTTCTATACCTAACTCAATTTCCATCCTAACTTGCATTACCAACTTAAAAACATCTTCTTAGACCTAGAACATCCTTTTAATTCCTAAACAACTTAAAATTTAGCTGTGAGACTTTAACTATTTAGTCTTCAACCACATCAGAGACCTGAGAAGGATAAATATGTCTGATTATACAGGAAGTGCAGAGCCAGCAGCTTCCAAAACTAAGAAATGACAGACAACTGGCTGCCTGGACAGTTCCCAATTTCTCTCCATGCATTAGAGCCTCTATCCTCAGTCTCTTGGCCCAGTATCTCTGACAGGCATTAATTGTAAAGCAGGAATTATGAAGGACTTGCCTACCCTTTCTTGGCATAGCTAGGCTGTCGACTTACCTGCTACCAAGTTTTGTCCTTTTCAGACAGCATTCTGTCTACAGCTGAAGCAAGGGATTTTTCTTACCCAGTGACAAACTTGCTACTAATGCAACCATTTCCAAATGGAGATTCTTTGGTGCTCATCCTCTGCTTGGAGTAGAATAGGGGGTGCTGTCAGGAGCTGACAGGTCTCAATGTCAAAAAATCTTAAGTTAAAAACTTCTTTGAATGTCATATTCTACAGATCTCTTGAGGTTTTTGAACACCACCTTTATATCTCTGTATATTTCAATAAGCAAATGTTGCTTGGCTCTTAGAAACTGATTTCTGATTAACTTAGAAAACATCTGTGATAAACTACACTAGTACCTAAAAAAAAGACATGTTTGAATTACTATTAGTTTGTAGTTCTTAATTATCCTAAACAATTTGTGACATTTGCTGTCAAAACCCAAAATTTCACATTGCATTTTTTTTAAGCATTACCTAGGTACAAAACTTTAAAAAGAGTTAAACTTAATTTTGTATCAATATACAAAGATCAATACTGATATAGCCAAATAGCTCAGGATCTAAAACAAACAATCAATAAATGGGACATTATTAAATTGAAAAGCTTCTGTAAGGCAAAGGACACTGTCCTTAGAACAAAACAGCAGCCTACACACTAGGAAAATATCTTCACCAACCCAACATCTGACAGAAGCCTAATATCCAAAATATATAAAGAACTCAAGAAATGACACACCAAAAAATCAAATAACCCAATCAAAAAATAGGGCATAGAGCTAAACCACAACTTCACAACCTTGGTAGTGAAACAAGTTTTAGTTGATAAGAGAATTGTAGTCTTTGGGATTCTCTGAAAAAGCATATTTACATAACTCTATGAAGTATGGTACAGGGTGAAACATGGACCATTATTCAGCAATTTCACTTACAATACTGTGCTAAGTGTTTGACATCTCAACTTCTGAATTTTCCGTGAGATGTGTGTTATGGCTGCCCTTTTTACTAAGTATAGCATCAGTGTGAGGTATCTGCATTATGTTCTTCTTCAGACTATCTGCAGAATGGGCATCCAGCTGTTGGAAGTTTCCTGAGAGTAAACTTCCTTGCATGGGATAAAAGTACTATTGAAAATCCATCAGACTTAGGTGAACTAGGAATACTAGGAAGGAGTTCTCAGTAGGTAACACTGTGAAGGTGACAGGGACAGTTTGCCTTGAGGATCACTGAAGGGGACAGATGTATACTGCAAACAGAAACTACCATACAAAAGCTACTGTCAACAGAACCTGTGTACTTAGAGTAACTCATGATTCAAGTATTGCTGTTGAGTCTCAAGTTCATGCCCATCAAAGCCCCAAGCCATGTAGTCATCCATGCTATGACCAAAAGACTAAGCTTGATAACACAGAAAAAAAAGAAAAAAACAGAATCTGTATCATACCCCATAACATCTGAGCCACTGAAAACGTTTAACCTTTGAAATATATGTCTTGATTTCAAATGTTGTCTTCACGGGATTTAATCTTGACACAGCTTTTCTAGTGAACTGTCTGCAAAGTTCTCCCTGTGGTCCCAAGTTCTTTTGTGCCTAATTTTATCATAATGAAAATAACAGTCTTAGGAAGGCCACTTCTAAGGTGGGCATAAAAGTACACCATATTCAGCTATACAGCACATGTCAGTTCTTTTTCAATGAATTTCTTTCATTTTCAGTGTCTTTTTCTTACAGCCAGACTGAAAGCTCTGTGGAGCAAGAAGATGCTAGATTAGTAACTTTAGCTCCAAGCAAAGGGAAATTTGGTCATTAGTATAAAACTGAGTGAAGTATGGAGGCTGGAACCAAGAGGCTTAAAATACAATTTTCCTTAATTTAAAACAGTTATGCTAAATATGATCATTTAATCTTCAAAGTATGTTATTAAAACTTTAGACTAAAAACATAGACTCTGTAAAGTTTTAGGGAAAATAACATAGAAAAATAGGCTATTGAATTTAATAAACTTCTAGTGAAGAGCTTAAAAATTCTTCTCACACAGCTATAGCAACTCAAGGGCTTAATGCAATCTCTCTCTCTCTCTCTTTTAGTAGTAGTTATATAGATAATTAACATGAGCCCATTAGCATTTTAGTTTTTCAAACATAGTTCACAAAATAAATAAGGTGTAGCAATGAGGAGATAATCACTGTGAAAACATAGTTTTGTATGTATGTATTCAGTTTTGTTTTTAGAGTTTTAATATCCACAGTACTATTTAAATATATAGCTTCTCACTGACATGTAAACATTTATTATGCACCAATATAGTGGGTGTTAGTTGTCTAATGAATGGTAAATACTATTCTAGGCAATTGAAGTATATTAGTAGGTTTGAGTCTCTTCAACTAGAACACATACATTCCACCAAAGAAAAAATGTAATAAACAAAAAGTACAGAGAATGAGTAATACATATGATACATTGGGATATAAGTACTACTGAAAATCCATCAGACTTAGGAGAACTAGGAATACTAGGAAGGAGTTCTCAGTAGGTAACACTGTGAAGGTGACAGGGACAGTTTGCCTTGAGGATCACTGAAGGGGACAGATGTATACTGCAAACAGAATCTACCAGTGCAAAAGCTACTGTCAACAGAACCTGGATCAGTATACAAGTGTACTTAGTGTGCCTTTCCTTCAACCCCTATCACATTCCCTCACTTTCACAAGTAACAGCCTTTTCCTCTTTCTTGTTGTTATATGTATGTATGTATGCATGCATGTGTACTCACAAATATATAAATACAGTTGGCTGAGTTCATTTTTGTGATTTGTATATATCTGGTTTGGGGGGTTACTGCTCTGTGGTGGAATACCAATTAGACCTCAACCTTAACATCATCTAATTTGCTTTCTCCCAGCAGTCAATAATTGCCTGGACTTCTTTGTCTAGTGGTAAAACCCTGTGAAAATTTCCCACTTTCATATTAATATGGAAAGAAAGTAATTAACAGCCTAGCTGCCTTATGAACCATGACAATAACTAACATGGCAAGGCATACATGAAGACACAGGAAGTGATGCTCCCATCTCAGTGGCAGCCAATAGCTGTCTAATTGGAATTAAGGCCCACTCAACAGGAGGAATATCATGCCTGATATTGGAAACCTAGACAACATCCTATGGCTAGTGAGGTCATAAACCTTAGTAAAGAATCTACTAACACCACTTTGCTGGAACAGTACAACTCTATACTACAATTCTCCAATAAGCCAATCAAAAAATGGGAAATAGAGCTAAACCGAGAATTCACAAAGGAGGAATCTCTAATGGCCATGAGGCACTTGAAGAAATGCTCAGCATCCTTTTTCATCAGAGAAATGCAACTCAAGACGACTCTAAGATTCCATCTCACACCTGTCAGAATTGCTAAGATGAAAACTCAAATGACACCACAGGCTGGTGAGGTTGTGAAGAAAGGGGAACACTCCTCCATTGCTGGTGGGATTGCAAGCTTGTACAACCACTATAGAAATCAGTCTGGCAATATCTTAGAAAATTGGAATAGCTCTACCTCAAGACCCAGCCAGACCACTTCTGGGTATCCACCCAAACGATTCCTCACCAAACCATACTACAATTCTAAATCTTAACCTTGTACCCACACATAAGCTACCACTCCTCACCAAAGAAGGTTCTCTCCACAGCAAATGGAGACCATCATAGAAAACCACAAGATGCAGAAGTCAATAAATAATGGGGATTGTGAACCCAAAGGATACCTCTACATCCCAGTTCCTGCATCTGTGGCTTAGAGAACATCACAAAAGAGGGAATGGAAAGATTATAAGGGCCAGAATACTGGAAAGTATGCTGAGAAAAGTTTCTCCAAGAAATGGCTGCATTAGCAAGGCCTGAACAGTAGCAATATCAAAAGGCACATAAAATATTGAGCTTTGTTTTAATGTTGTTAATGTAATGGGTGTGTAGGTTGGGATGCCTGGAAGTCGTCAGTTTCCTAAAAACATACAATATTAACTACATGAGTGATAACTGTACATTCTGGCTTTATTTTTAAAGCTGAAACAACTTGATATGCTAAGGTTGAATGCAAGGAATGTAAAGAAATGGATATATCACTAAGGTCTTTGCTTTCACCAGCTTGTAGGATGATCCTGATTTCTACTCTTGTAGGGAAAATGGCAAGTGTCATCAAATAAAGAGGAAGGGAAAAACAATTCACTCTCAGGATGAATGTAAGAGAATCACTAAAAATTACAAGGAAATTATGTAATTTGCTACCAAATGGATGGAACTAGAATAGCTCATCCTGAGTGAGCTAACCCAGACCCAGAAAGATGTACATGGTATATATTCACTTATAACTGGATTTTAACCACATGGTACAAGGTAACTATCCTAAAACAAACAGACTGAAAGGAACAGAAACATTTTACATGTTAGTGGGACACTTTGCCATAGTGGAGCTACCATGCAGGTCCCTAAAGCAAGAGGAAGCTCTTAGCTCTCATGTGACTGATGAACTGAGGGGTGGCTGAGATGTGGGGGCACCCCACACCAGAGAAGTAGGATAGGTGGGAGAGGAGGTAGAGGTTGGGAGAGTGGGACTGAGAAGGGTGGATGAAGGGGGCTATGGTGGATATGTAATTTGAAGAAATAAATGTAGTTTAAAAAAAAAGAAATTTGAGTAAATGTTTAACATGTGACTACCTGTTCCATGAAGAATAGTATCTCCTGGATGAAATACTAAAGTTAGTGGTCTTTCTCACCCATGAAAGCCACTACTAATCTAAAAGGTCATCTCTGGTTGGAAATAGCTATATATGCCTAGAATTCTAACATTGGGTAGACTGTGGCAATTTTGAGTTTACATAGTAGTGACCAACCAATAGCTATACAGATAAAATGAAATAGATGCTTGCTTCCAGTTAAGTGCAGATCAGACTAGCCATAACACAGACTCCCATAACCAATACAGCTTTGGCTAAAGAGTTGAGATTTGTTTCTAGGTCACACCTAAAATGGCCAAATGTGAGTCATGCGTGGTGGCACATGTTTTTAACTCCAGCAGAGGCAGACAGATCTCTGAGTTTGAGGACAACCTTGTCTATAGAGGGAGTTCCACAACAGCCTGGGCTATAGAGAGAAACCTTGTCTTGAAAAACCAAATAAATAATGAAACAAAGATGAAAAAAGGAAGGAAGAAAGAAAGGAAGGAGAAAAAAGAAGGAAAGATAGCTAATTGTTTTCCTTAATATCTCTTCATTACAATTATAAGTCATGAATTGTTATAAGCATATACTTTATTAATATTTAAAGGAAAAGAGATACATACAAAAACTATGTCATTTCAGTAGTTAATGTAGCATTTTTCTATATAAAACAAGGTTTATTGTATTTTTCTGCAAAGGCAAAGAGTCAGGCAGTACTCCAAAAATTTGGTCTCAGGGTTTTCTCATAGTGAACTTCCCAAAATGCTTTTTATCTGCCAATCTATTCTTTAGAGAACTTTTTCTTTTTAAGTTTGTGTTGTGGGAGAAAGTAGATCTGTGGATTGGGATTTTACAAGTGATGGAGGCAAGTCTGATGTGAATGAGGCAATCCTGATTTCCTATTAAGAAAAAACTGATTATTGGCATGAAGAGGACAGAAGTCTAATTCTCTTTAAGTAATTAAATCTCTACATCTTATGTATTCTTCTTCTTCTTTACAGAGAGCTGGTGTATTTTCTTTTTTACCATAAATTGGATCCTAGGAAAGTTCAGTGAGAGTTCACAGGGAATCATTTCCCTGGGACCTAGACATAGAGAATGGAGTATTTAATTGAAATAAAATCTAAAGAACATGCAATAAAAATACTGAATTGCTTCATTTCAAAACACTTTATAAAGTATATGCAGACTTTGGATGTGTTTTTTGAAAAAGGGTCTTCTGTTTCTTTAAGTATGTCAATAATCCATCTGAAGGTACCAAGAAATACATGTGCATTCCATGGTGGTTAGCAGATTAGCTCTGTTTGTCTTGCTTGTGGAACAGGAACACAGATATGAGGAGAGAATCCCTTTGTAGATTATCTGCATTCATAGTCCTGCTGTTACCACAGCTAATGTTGCAGTATTATTTGCCTACATGCTTGTTTCTCTCTGCTTTGTAGATAGGACTTTCTTTCTAAACATAAATCAAAAGGACTATAATGCTTAGAACTGAAATCTCTTCTGTTAAGACATAAATTCTTTAGATTATGTAAATTTTCCACAAATTCACACTTAGCAAAACCATAGCTCGCTCCCTTCCTGTGGCAGCTTGAAAGAGGCAGCCCACCAGGTGAAATGGGTTTTCAATGAACTCATTTATCTGTTAAAACAAAGAGCAGGACTAATTCAATCATCTCCCACTGGAGATTCTTCGATGCTTATCTCTTGGTAGGAAAAGCCCCTTGCCCCAACTGTAGACAGAATGCTGTCCAAAAAGGACAAAACCTGGAAGCAGCTAAGTCGACAGCCTAGCTCTGCCAAGACAGGGTAGGTAAGTCCTTCACAACCCCTGCTCTACAATCAATGTCTGTCAGAGAAACGGGGCCAAATGACTGAAGATCGATGCTGTAATGTATGGAGAGAAAATGGGAAATGTCCAGGCAGCCACAGGTATGTCATTTCTTAGTTTGGGAAGCTGCAGGCCCTGTACTTCCTATAAAATCAGATATATTTATCCCTCTCAGGTCTCTGAGGTGGTTGAAGAACAGATAGCTAGATTCTCATAATTTAATTTTGAGTTGTTTAGGAGTCAAGAGAGTGTTATAGATCTAAGAAGATACTTTTAAAATTGTGTTGCAAGTTAGTATGAATGTTGAGTCACATATAGACCTTTAAACTCATGGAGATGTTTAGATAGTAGAATGTTAAAGTCAGGTACCAAATACATATGGATTGGTCATTGGGAATGTATGTTAAGCCATATAACCCTCATAACTGTGGCCTAATTACCTCTGTTGTACTGTATTGTATTTGTTATTATAAGAGAAAGAGCCATTTGTTGGACTGAAAGGGGAAACTGTAGGGGGAAATAAGATATACCTTAAACTTAAAAGAAAAAAAAAAAAGGGAAGAGGATGGGGGTTGAGGGTGGGAGGGTGGGACTGGAGGGGGAATAGGGAGGGGACTGCGATTGTGATGTAACTTGAAGAAATAAAAAATAAAGGAAAAAAAAAAGAAAACAAACAGACAAACAAACAAAAAGAAAACAAAGAGCAGGAACATAACTCAGTGGTAGAATACTTGCTTAGCATTCTTTGGAGAAGACTAGTAAGGCACAGAAAAGAGTCAACCATTTTACAGTACTAAATATTTTGGAGCCCCTTTACTAGTAATAAACATTTAAATAACATTGAGAATTTAAAGCCTCCAAAAACAGCATACATCTCATTTAGACTGTAACCATGTGTCACTCTCCTTCTTCTTGCTGAAGATGCATGTGCCATGGATTGTAAAATCTTTACCCTTCTGCTCCATGTAGAACTTGAAGAATTTGTAGATCTCTATTCAGCTGTTAACAACTTTATTATGAAGGAAAAGGGATAAAGTGATAAGGATGAAAAAAAAATGTTCTTAAGGCTAATGCTGTGGTGAAAATATTAAAAATTGCTGATAGAAAAGGTGCACCAGATAGTTTGTTTTTTATTCATTTTATGGAGAAAACATTACAGAAGCCAAATAAAAAATAGAAATATAAATTCAGTTCTATCAAATTTGAGATAGAAAAGTGAAGGTTTCTCTACTATTGTATTATAAGACTTACTGTATATTAGGTATCTATTCAATCAAGTAATTGTTATCTCTTTTTTCTTTCTGCAAAACTCTCTTGAACTTTTGTATATCTTGAATTTTTTCCTCTAGGATAATAGAATAATCTCAATCTGTTTCTTAAGCCATTCAGTTTGTGGTCTGGCTTTAATGAGTATGTCTTGTCAAATGATGTTGCCTTTGGAAAAATAAAATAAAAGCATTTAGTTCTGATCCAGTAATTTGCCTTGGGTCCTGAAAACAGTTTTTCAGTGTTTTGTGAACATGAGTTAAAATGAATAATTTATTAGTGAAAATAAAAACTGTTTTATGTACTTTAGATATTTGAAATATTTTAAATAAAATACTTTAAGAGAATATAGTAGGTAGAGTTACTGGCAATTCACTTGCTTGTATTTTAATGTAATCAAATTGGATAATGAACTGGGTACAAAATATTTTAGTGACATTTTTATAGCCTGGGAGAAACTTGACATTCCAACTGAGAGTTGTTATTACCTTTAAACCACTTAAAATGAGTTATTTTTGTTATTTGTTTGTTTGTTTTGTTTTTTACTTTTTTTTGGTTTTAGAAAGGTGAAGTACTAAATTTGTTTATTTTACCTTCTGAATGTCAGGAAATAGTTCGGGTCTTTCTGAGCGTCAGATGCTGAGTTGTATCTCCTTTAAATGTATATACTGAATTGAATTCTTAATCTCAAGTACTGCAGAGTGTGACAGCTAGGAGGGAGGCGAGATCTTTAAGAGATGATTTAGCTGAAATGTGGGCTCTAATTAGAAGCCCTCGGAGCAGGTCAAACAGCATCCTCATGAGGACAGAGAATCAAGATGTACACATGGGCAGAACAAAGACAAACAGGAGACACAGGTAGAAAATGAGATGATGACCATCTACAATACCAGAGTCAGAATCCAAGGAGAAATGAGTTTGCTGGCACCTTTATCTAGAATGTTCTACCTCTAGAGCTTTCTCCCTCCAGCATCATGAGAAAATCCTACTCTGTTACTTAAGTTATTCAGTAAGTATGTTATGGCAGTTGGCAAAATAAAACAAGATTACAGAAAACATTCTTGGGTTTATACTATTATTTTTGCAATGTATATTTGTGTACATAAATATATATTTATGTATATAATGTACATAAATGTATATATGTATATAAATGTAATATAGTGTATTACAATCAGAAAAAAATCTATTATGCTCAATAATGCTCTAAGATTTGTGGTTTGCTGTATGAATAGGTTAGACCTCTGGAAAAGGAAAATCCAATGTCACTTATGGAGAAAGAGTTACAAAGATTCAGAAATTCGCCGGGCGGTGGTGGCGCACGCCTTTAATCCCAGCACTTGGGAGGCAGAGGCAGGTGGATCTTTGTGAGTTCGAGGCCAGCCTGGTCTACAAAGTGAGTCCAGGACAGCCAAGGATACACAGAGAAACCCTGTCTCGAAAAACCAAAAAAAAAAAAAAAAAAAAAGATTCAGAAATTCAGTTGGATGAATGTTAACCAAATAACATCAGCAATTAACCTCCCAGACTATCTCCTTCATGCAAAACACATGGGTAAATACAAGCGACACATGCAGGAAAACCCAGAACACTATAAAAAGTCATTTATTGTTAAACACTGGAAACCATGACTTGTCCAGACATTTTAGCACAGTTAAGTGTTGACATCCAGGTATCAGATATATCTGAATTCATATCCTAGCTCTAATACTAACAATTTGATAATCTGGTCATTAACATTGCCCTACATGTAAAATAAGGTATTCATAGTACTAAGCACACAGGAGTCGTTTAAGACTTAATGGGATGATCAATATACAGCCTTAACATAAAAATAGTTGCTAAACAGACATTATCTATTTATGTCAGCATATTATTCCTGTGTTTTTGATGTGTGCAGAACTGAGGAAAATGAGTTTTTCAGGATAGCTTCATGTCTCTAGTAGTAGCTGTTTTTATTCCTAAAGCCATTATTTGTTTCTTTATTGCCAACTGTATTAGGGAGGCATATTTAAGCCTCAGTACATTACCTTTCACTAGACAACCCACTACAATCAAAACCCATTTTTAAGGACTTCATTTTCTGGAGTCAACTTTGAAGAATGACAGCTTATACGCAGTTCACATTTCTGTAGCTCAGCTCGCTGATTTAAAATTGATTCCATCCATCTTATGAATTCATGGATGATGCTTTAGAATCTAGGCCAAGTTCATGGCAACAGCTTTCTTGTATAAATGTGAGGTACTGTTGTGGTATGTGCGTGACAGAATGTTTCAAAAAGTCAAATCAACCCTGTGTGGCTCAAAGTCAAAAAGAACTGTTCTGCTTACCTGATGAGATCCATACTCTGAAATGCATGTCTAAGCATTATCACTTGTTTTATGAAGAAACTGATGATTTCAAAATGTTGGATGAATTCATAGAAATGGATCTCACAATGTGAGCAGACCAAAGAACTGTCAAGAATTAGGACCCTCCCATGACTTCCTATCTGTCTGAATAAGTAAAATCAACAGCAGTACTTTTCTTCAAAGATGGGAGCATCATCTTTTGTTCACTGTGAAATATCTTATTGGAATAAAAAAATTTAAAAAACCCACAATATTAAACACACACACACATACACACACACACTCATAACCTACTCATAGGACAGTAGGACTGCATTGCTTTGCAGGCAATAGGGTGGCAGTTGTTACTTGTGAGAATTTTGGTAGTGTGTAGTACTCTAAGCTTTCAAATTCCACTTCTCCCCATCTCCACCTACAGGGGTACCCAGTTATGATAGTTATGTTTTTTGAAAATATCATCCTGGATCCAAAATTTAAATCTCTATAAAGCAATGGTAAAATTAATATGTTATAAATCTTAATTTTCAAGAACCTTATACAACTTCTGTTCCCTTTCAAAATATATTTTCTGTATGCCACTACTATATTTATTGTTCTCATTTCTCCCAGACAGATAAAACGTTATGTTGCAGAAATCAGATGGGATATGGTTGTGTTCTATGTCGTATGATCATTAACTTTCTGTTGACAATCAAAAATATGATAAATCATATATATATATATGATTGTCAAAGCAAACAGACAGGAAACAAAACTTTCCAAATTATCCCCAGATGTTGAAGCAAGAATAAATGGTGCACACTTACTCTGTTCAAATATCTTCATACTTCATATTCCAAAGATCCGCAGAGCTTTTTCTTCAGTCCAAAAGTGACAATTCAGACACAAATAACTCGCTACTAACCTACAAATGAAGGAAAAGAACACACACACACACACACACACACATTAACACCTTAAAAAAAAAAAAAAGCAGATAGGAGGGTGAAGGTAGGAGGGTGGGACCAGGAGGGGAAGGAGGGAGGGGATTGTGATTGTGATGTAACTTGAAGAAATAAATAAATGTTAAAAAAAGAATCTCAAAAGAAAATGTAGTAAATATGGAAATTAGAAGCAACAAACCCTTTTTAACACAAGCATGGATAACTGAAGAATTTGAAGGTTACAGAAATAAAATGTTCAGTAAATCCTATATTCCTCATTTTCTGCAAATTTATGAATTTTTCTCTCTTATAAATACTAATTCTATCATCCTGTAAGAAGTTTGACATTTCCCATTCTTACATTTTTATGCTTCTCTCTGTCATTGGGAAACCCAAATCCTATAATACATGCTTCTTATGAAACATACTGATAGGGTTTCGTTTCTTTTTTTTATGTTTATTTATTGCTTCAGCTTACATCTACATCATAGTGCCCTCTTTCCCCCCTTCCTAGCCCTGCCCTCCCACCCTCTACCCCCCCATCCCTTCCATCTTACTCCTCTGGAGTGGAGTGTCCCTACATATCAGTCCCCTGCCCCAGTTCAGCAGTCATATGAGGACCAAGAGCCTCCTCATACACTGGGGGCCTACAAGGCGGTAGCACTAGAGCAAAGTGTCTCATTGATAGGAAACAAAGTCTATGTTCCTGTTGCCTTTGGTGCATTGGTTGTAGTATAATTATCCTGTACTATATGGCTAAAATCTGATTATAAGTGAATAGATGCCATGTGCATCCTTCTGAGTCTGGGTTAGCTCACTTCAGGATGAGCTTTTCTAGCTCCATCCACTTGGCTGCAAATTGCATGATTTCATTGTTTCTGATGGCTAAGTAATATTTCATTGTGTAGATGTACCACAGTTTTTTTTTTTTTTTAATCCATTCCTCGGTTGAGGCACATCTGGGCTGTTTCCAATTTCTAGCTATTACCTGGTAGGTTTTCTTAGGTTGTACACTACAACCCAGATTGAAGTGTCAGAGAAATAACAGTTCTTTTGTTTTTCAATATTTAATGTTTTTATTAATATATTGAAAATATTTAGTTAATAATAAAACTGGATTCATTGTGAGACTTTAATACATATGCATCATTATGACTTTTAAAAATATATTTGCATTAATTCTTTGAGAATTTCATACAATATATTTTTTCATTTTCATTCCCCACTCATTCTCTAACTCCTTGATCCATATTCAATCTTCCTATCTTTTTTTTTGTCTTGTAATTTTTACAAATAGACATCCTGCCACATCGATGAACCATGCTCCATCTTCTTAACTGCTCTATCACCCATTCTCTGACATGAAATGATTGGTTAGAGATGTGTACATGATCCATTGTGTCCAATGACAAGTGAGGAGTCTTTAAACTTCAAATGCAAAGTATCTTTTCTTGTGACACATAAAGAGCAGAGAGATACAATCATTCTCTGAATTTCTCTCAGAAGGTACAATTATTTTCCCATTTTGGAAATATTCCAAACATCCTGAGAATGATGGATTACACGGTGGAGAGAACATTAACACTGGATGGTATGCATCACTGAAGTTCTGCACCATTCTAGACTCATCTACCAAATGAATGATGGATTAAATTAAATAGATATCACTTGTATAAGGAGTGAAAAGTGAAATGCACATTGTTTCTATCAAGCCCTGTTTTGATTCTTTTCATCTATACAGTATCTAACATTTACTTTAGGATTTAGATTACATTCTATCTCCACATCACCCAACTTTTTATTTCAGAATAAATTGGTAATATATATTTTTATAAATTATTGATTGAGCACTTAATCCCATATTTGTCTCACTTGTTGAATCTTCATGGGATTTTATAATCCTTAAGGCACATAACCTGCAATGTAGTTCATGTCTCTTTATGCTTGTTAGAACATTCAATCCCTATACAAACTATCATTTCCCCAATAAACAGAACTTTAATAGTTAACAACTTCTGCACCCTTGTTTGTGGTAGATTGTTGGCTAAGCACTTTGGAGTACTTAATGCTCATAGTACAGTGGCAGAAGGGGCTGTCACATTCCACAGTGCTCTCCTTTGCTGGCTTGGACATTGGTATGTCCAAGTATGTCACAGTATCTTGTACTCTTCATTCATCACAGTCATAGCACCTTACTTTTAAAAAATGAACACCACCACCATAAAGGTGAAGTTTACCATCCATTTCTCCTCAAATAAAGTGAATGACTGATTTCTGCCTTATATTCCCACGCCATGCAGCAGGGCCTTGTGTATTGCATTGGTTAAATATCTTATGAGCTAGTAAATAAGGACTCATATTCATAATAGGAGAAAGAGCCTTAGAGAATAGAAGCTCTGGCTCACATCCCCTCTATCACAAATAGTATTTACATTCATTTTCACGTTGTCTTTCCCATTGTTCAGTGCTATTTTCCATGATTTGAGTTATTTTCTACTTCTGTTGAGACTCTGAGTTTACCATCCTCTTTGTTATGTGAGGACTAAAAAGCACAGTGTAATAGTCAATTTATTGATTTCAGACTCCTGAAGCCAACCCAAGGGTGATGGTGATGCTCATAGCACCGTCATTTCAGGATCATCTCATCTTCATTAGGAGTATAACTTATGATGCTTAAACAATCATACTTAATTTTTATTTCTACCTCTTAGAGGAAGGAAACATCCATAGATACAGGTGCATAACTAAGATCTCATAGTCAGCAAGCCATGTACTATGAACTCTTAACTCAGTTCTACCTAGAACAGAACTGAAAGGTCAAACACCAGAGAAGCTACTATAGTCTGTAACTCTTCTGATACCTCCTTCTGAAGTAAGTCATCTATTACAGCAGTTATCAGAATAATAAAGGTAACACTGGTTATATGTGAATGAATTTTAAAACAATTAAAATTATGACAAACCATACTTTAAGTAGCCTGACCTATTTTTTTCCAAAAATATATCAAGCATTTGGGGGAGTTGTCAATCTATCTCTTAGGGAGAAGAGTTTTGGTTTTACGTGATCAATAATCCCAGAAATAGAAGGAGGGCAGTGGAGTTGGATGACAGGCAAAATAAAGGCACTTTGTGGCCAAGTCACATTTTGTAGGTGAAGCAAAGCTCATTACAGGCATCCTCAAAGGTTCAGATCATGATTAAAAAAAAATGCATAGAAACCACAAGTTGAAAACAGGTGCACCCTACTGGAGCTTGTTTACTTCTGATGATGTTTGACTTTTTCAAAGGGAGCACACACTTTTATAATATCTGCTGTGGAGGAAGTGGAGTCTTCTCCATCTTTATCACCATAGAAACAAACACATTAAAAATTGTAATCAATTAGAAAGTGGAAAATTCTCTTTGTGTTACAATGTCTAATCCAGTATCACAGGAAAGAGTCTTATCCTTGGTTTTCTACCATCTTCCTGCTAGCCATATGCTGTGGTAAATTTAGTTGTATCAGTCACTTCAGCAATTGTGTGCATGTGTGATTTCTAAAGGTCATGGGCTGAGTGGTATGGTGCACAGCTGCCACAGGGATAAAGAGATAATTTCCTCTGAGGTCACTAACCATTCTGCTAGTGTTTGCCTAGTGGCTACTGCCAGCTAGATGCCCCTAAATACTTCAAAATAAACCCAAGAGTTGCAATGCTCAGCAAATGAACAGATGCTCAAAGTTGGAGAATCTCTACTCTTAGGGAAAAGCTTGGAGTCTCATGGAAGACATAGAGGAAGGAAACTGTAAGCAAAATGTGTTATTCCCAACAGAAACTCTGCTCTTTCTTACTCGCTTTTATTCTGATTTTGAACATTTTATTCTATGTAAGGAATATTTTCTAACAATAGGAGGATGGAAAATACAAGAAGGAAATTCTGAGAGTAGCTTTCTGTTTGCTAAAACCAATACTCTATGCCATGTGATACTCACCCTCCCAAATCTCAAGTGTTAGTATTTGTGCTCAAGGCTACATTGTACAGATAGTAGGATTCAGCTTTGTTATTGATAAGGTTTTGCTATTGATAGGGCCTTGCAATGCAGCCCAAGCTAATCATGACCCTCAACTCCCCATCATCCTGCTTTGCCTCTTGACTGGTGAAGTTACGGATGTGTGCCCTTTCCACAGCTGACCTGTTATTTTCTACCAAATTTGTTTATGTTCAATTTTTTAAAAATGTCTATTTATTACTTCAAGTTACATCTCCATCACAGTCCCCTCTCTCTACCCCTCCTGACCCACCCTCCCACCCTCTTCCCCTTCTGCCAAGAACTCATAATTTTTTTAATAATTAGGCCAAAATTATAAGGTATAACATACATTCCCAATGTCCAGTCCATACATATTTGGCAACTGATATTAATATTCTATTATCCTGTCATAGTAACTAACAAAATGACACGTTTTCATGACTATTAGTTTCCATTTCTTAATTATCCTAAACAGTTTATGTCGGTTGGTAGCGAGAGGTC
>CAJQZJ010034040.1:907912-920847 GCA_907164525.1 Lophiomys imhausi
GAGTTGTTTAGGAATCAAGAGGGTGTTCTGGATCTAAGAAGATATTTGTAATATTATGAGGCAAGTTAGTATGAAAGCTGAGTTAGATATAGAACTTTAAACTCATGGAGATGGTTAGATAGTAGAATGTTAAAGTCAGGTGCCAAATACATATGGACTGGACATTGGGAATGTATGCTAAGCCATATAACTCTTATAATCGTGGTCTATTTATTTCTGTTGTTTTGTATTGTATTTATAGTTATAAGAAAAAGAACCATTATTTGGACTGAAAGGGAGAGCTGTTGGGGGGAAAAATAAATACCTTAAACTAAAAAAAAAAAAAAAAAAAGAAGGGAAGAGGATGGTGGGGCTGAGGGGGAGGAGGGTGGAAGGGTGGGACGGGAGGGAGGAGTAGGGAGGGGATTGTGATTGAGATGTAACTTGAAGAAATAAAAAATAAATTATTAAAAAAAATATTCTATTATCCATCTCTCTCCATGAGTTTAAAGTTCTATATTTAGCTCAATTTCCATCCTAACCCACATTACCAACTTAAAAACATCTTCTTAGACCTAGAACATCTTTTTAATTCCTAAACAACTTAAAATTTAGCTACGAGACCATAACTATCTAGTCTTCAACCACATCAGAGAGCTGAGAAGGATAAATGTATCTGATTATACAGAAAGTGCAGAGCCATCAGCTTCCAAAAATAAGAAATGACAGACAACTGGCTGCCTGGACATTCCCCAATTTCTCTCCATATATTAGAGCATCTGTCTTCAGCCTCTTATTCCAGTATCTCTGACAGACACTAATTGCAAAGCAGGAATTATGAAGGACTTGCCTACCCTGTCTTGGCAGAGCTAAGTTGTCGACTAGCCTTTGGCATTTTTCAAAGGTTTTAATTTTTTATTATATAATTCTTTTACTTTCATGTATGTCTATCTGAAAATATGCATACCTGGTGCCTGCAGTGGCCAGAAGAGGGCATTGGTTTTCTAGTGGAGTGCAGTTAAAGACAGTCATGATCTACCAGACTGATGGTGGGAATCAAATCTTGTTCCTCTAGAAGAGTAGCCAGTGTCTTAACTGCTAAGCCACCTCTGCATTCCCTTATTTCTGCATTTTCAGGCATCTCATATAGATTTATACATTTCTTTATATTACCTAAAATTATATTCAATATACAAAATATATCACACAGTATTCTCAATATTGTGATGCTAAAAAGAGGGCGAAAAAGTCTGTTTATAGCAACATGGCCTATCCCTGTAATTACAGCACAGAAAGGAATGAGGCAAGAAGAATGTGAGGCACGACTGAGCTACAGAGCAAGGCTCTGTCTCAAAAACAAATGGTCAGCTTGTGTGATCTTTGACCATAGAACTCCACTTTAGGTCATGCTAAGGGTGGGCTAAGCATGCTGGTAGAACCTTGAGGTTGATCCATAAAAACAGGACAATGAACAGTTATTCATAGTTACTCATAGTTACACATACTTATGTGATGTTTTAATAATCACATCTCAAGTTAGAAAGATCATTGCTGGGAAGGATATTAAGTTGGGAATTCTAATAGAGATTAACAATCATGCAGGTAAATAGCACAAGAAATAACACAGAAAAGTCCCAGTTATGACAATGGAAAGACAGCTTAAATTTTGTAATTTCTTCTCATGTCAGATGTTACAGATGTTATATCCCTGCAAGGTAAGAGATATGTGTTACTGACTGACACATTGAAACCCAGAAGTACATACATGCATAGACATACACAGATGAGTCACAGATGAGTAATCAAGAGAGACAATGATGTGTTCCCTAACAGCAACATTCTCTCTCTCTCTCTCTCTCTCTCTCTCTCTCACACACACACACACACACACACACACACACACACACACACACTAAGATGTGTCATTTAGATGGTTAAGGATACATTCTTTAACAGACTTTTGATTACATAAATGTACATTATTAATGCAGTGATCTGTTATGTATTCTAGATGTTAATTAATATACTCTCAGAGGCCTGCTTGCTATAAGTTATACATAAGTACACTAAGTGATGCTGTGTTATCTTGCTTGCTAACCATTGTCTCTGACTGGCTGAATAAGCACTGGAGCCTGTATTCAGTAGAAAAGAGGTAGGCAGGAAAAAGGTTGGTGGGTTCTTGAGGAACAGAGAGGTTGATTTGAAGAAGAAGCCAGGCAGGAAGAAGGAGAAGACACGCCATGGGCTAGATAGAAGAACATAATTCCATGTGACCTGGAACATTAGCATAGCAAGGAAATAACAGCTCAAAGGGATGTATGTATATATTGGGGTTTTATTTGAGGAATTGCATTAAAAGCTAGCTTAGGTGGGCTAAGATTGCACAATCCAAGCTAAGGCTTATTAAAATCCACCAGTTGGCTTTGTGATTATTTATAATGGTAGGTTAAAGATTAAGCCCACTGACCAATTACTATAATACTGGTAATAATTTAAATAATTATTTATACACATTATACTATTTTTCTTCTTAGTAACAAATTAAGAAAATTTATAAGTGTGGAATTGTTTAGTGTCTAATCTTCATGTTCATACTTGGTTTTTCAACACCTAACATAATGATCTGCATCTCACAGATGTTTTATAATTGGTTAAATAAAAGAGAGGGTGAAAAAATACTTTTTGTTCTTAGTCTTCATTAATGATATCTAGGCAACTAGTTTTGAAGCATGACTGAATATAGTGAAGAAAAATATTTTCTTCTTTGGGAATTTTGATAAAAATAATCAGTTTTGACCTAAACATCAAACCTAATTTATGTGTAAGGTTTTTAATTCTTCACTGAACTCAAGTATAGTCTCATTTTTTACAATCATAACTCGTGGTACATATGCTCTATTGAGTATAGTAAAAACTTGACAATCATCTTTCTGATCCCTTCTTAGTCCCTCAGCCTACCCTTTAGAAGAAACAAGAAAGCCATTAACAATAGTCTGATAGCCCCAGGAATGTCCTTTAGAACAACAGATTGTACAATTCTAGTGGTGCTATCCAATATCACAATCCTATTAGATAACATTTAGATAAGTAGTCATTAAGTGATCTCATTTATGAATAAATATCAATGTCTCTGAACATTCAAGGACAAGTTATTCAGTATACTTGTGGCGGGAGAAGGAAATTCTGAGTTATTTTCCTCACCTCTGACTTAAAATGCTGTTGTGAGACTATTTTCTCCTTGTGTTCTACATGGTTACTTAGAATAACTAGTATTTCAAGGGTTACATTTTATTTGACTAGAATCCATTTGTACTCATATATATTTTTACACATTCCAGTTTTTCTTCTAGTTTCCCTTGAATTCTTGAGGGAAATCTCCATATTTTCATGTGAAGGATAATGCAAAGATTACATGATATCCCAAGGGTAAACCTGGGAAGTTCTATTTAAAACACAGAAATGATACACTACATACTGGTAAGATGTTTTTGTGTATTATAAAAGTTTATAAGAATTTAATCAATATTTTAAGGTTCTCTGAATTAAAATATTCTTCTTATTACTCTTTTACTGTTTATTTATTACTTCAATTTACCTCTTCATCACAGTCCCCTCCCTCCAACCCTCCCAGGTCCACCTTCTCACCCTCCCCCCCTATCCCCCCTTCTCCTACCTATCCTATTCCTCTGGCGTTGGATGCCCTGCATATCAGCCCCCTTCAGTTCAGCAGCCATATGAGGGCTAAGAGCTTCCTCATGGATTGGGGGGCTACATAATCTTATTATTTTTATTTATGAAAATAAATGGTCTCAATATAAGTTGAAGTAAATAATGCACATAGTATATTGTTATGAAGAGGAAATGAGATTAAATATACAAGGATTCATCACAGAATTTGGGCTGTGGTTGGTGCTCAAATATGGCAGTTTAATATCCATTTAAATGTATTGTGTCCATACTATGTATGATTGGAAAGGGTAATAAAAGTAAATACCTTATGGACTTTTTCTGGGAGTAGTATTGGAAACGCTGTTCAAATGAATTGACTATTAGTACATTATATTATAGAACTTACCCAAGAGTTACTGACAATTCAAAGCTCATTGTTGTGCATTGGCTCTTGGATATGTATTCTATGTCACATTGAAATCAGTATGTTATTGAAAAATACTGAAATATCTGAATGATTTTACTGATAATCTTTAATACAGTAATATTTTTGCAGCAGGGCAGAAATCAATGCATTCTTTATTTTTTCTTTTCTTTCCTTCTTTTTTAAAGTTTATTTATTTATTTATTTATTTTGGTCAAGACAGAGTCTCACTATGTAGTCCTGATGGCCCATTTATTAATTGTTGATCTTAGTGTCTGAACTATAGGTGTTCTTTTCAGGAAGTTGTCTCCTGGGTCAATCAGTTCAAGGCTTCCCCACACTATCTCTTCTATTAGATTTAGTGTATCCGTTTTATGTTGAGATCTTTAATCCATTTGGACTTGAGTTTTGTATAGGATCTATTTGCATTCTTTACATCTAGATATCCAGTTAGACCAATACCATTTCTTGGAGATGCTTTCTTTTTTCCTTGTCTGGTTTTGGCATCTTTGTCAAAAATCATGTGTCCATAGGTATTTGGTTTATTTTTGGGTCTTTGATTCCATTCCATTAGTCAAACCTGTCTGTTTTTATGCCAATACCATATGGTTTTTATTACTATTGCTTTGTAGTACAGTTTGAAGTCAGGGATGGTAATACTTCCAGAGGTTCTTTTATTGTATCGGACTGTTTTTTTGCTATCCTAGGTTTTTTATTTTTCTATATAAAGTTGAGAATTGTTCTTTCAAGGTATGTAAAGAATTGTGTTGGGATTTTGATGGGAATTTCACTGAATTTGTAGATTGCTTTTGATAAGAGGGCAATTTTTACTGTGTACATCCTACCAATCCATGAGCATGGGAGATCTTTCCATCTTCTGATATCTTATTCAATTTCCTTCTTCAGGGACTTGAAGTTCTTGTCAAACAGGTCTTTCCCTTGCTTGATTAGTGTTACATTAAGTTATTTATATTGTTTGTGGCTATTGTGAATGGAGTTGTTTCCCTAATTTTTTTTCTTAGACCATTTAATCATTTGTATAAAGGAAGGCTATTGATTTTTTTCTTTTTTTTTTTAGTTAATTTTGTATCCAGTTACTTTGGTGAATGTGTTTAACAGCTATAGGAGTTCTTAGTAGAGTTTTGGGGATGGCTGAATTTTTTTCTCTCTTCCCTTTAGTTTGCTAATGTCCTGTTCCTATTCAAACACATCCTGGAATGCAATCTGGGGACTGTACACAATCAGGCCTAGATTGGTTTTGGATTCATGTACAAATGCAAATCTATGTTGACATGTGAACTTTCAGAGGCAATCTACATTTTACCATCTTATTCTCATGCATAAATGGGATGCATATAATTAACAATTAATAAGATAAAATGCTTTACATGAAGGGATATATCTGGCAAGCAAGGGTTTTCATAATCCCAGCCTGTAGAGTCAAATAAGAATGATGCAAATCAAACCCCCAAATCCAAACTCCTTCCCTTGAAAGTCATAAAATAGAACCCCAAACAAACACCAGGATTTTGAAATCTTTACTAATGTGGCTGGCTACTCCCTTGCAATATACTCTGGTCTTTTGTATTTTCCCCTTGACATATTTATTTTACAAAGTAAATATACACTAAAATATCATGCGATAGAAATTAAATGAAAACAATTATATTTTCTTAAAAGTGATTTTAAAATGCTGGAAATTTATGGAATCTTAAGCGATCAAGGAAATAAAAACAATATGCTTAGGCCAATCAAATGACATTATTTCCTCTAGCTTCAGAAACACTATTCAGTTCAACACGGAAAACCAGAGTATTGATTACACATGTTAAATATTATTTTTAGTTTATTTTTTTACTGTATGTGTACAAGTGTTTTGCCTGCATTATGTATGTGTACTATGTGTGTACCTGGTGCCCTTGGAATTCAGAAGAGGACTTAAGTATCCTGGAACTGATATGAAAGTATACATAAGCGACCCCAAAAATTCCACCAGAGAACTCTTACAGCTGATAAACACCTTCAGCAAAGTGGCTGTATACAAAATTAATTCAAAAAAATCAGAAGCCCTTCTTTATACAACAAACAAATGGGCTGAGAAAGAAATAAGGGAAATAACCCCCTTCACAATAGTCACAAACAACATAAAATACCTGGGGGTAACTCTAACCAAGCAAGTAAAGGACCTGTACAACAAGAACTTTAAGCCCTTGAAGAAAGAAATGGAAGAGGCCTTTAGAAGATGGAAAGATCTCCCATGCTCATGGATAGGTAGGATCAACATAATAAAAATGGTCATCCTACCAAAAGCAATATATAGATTCAATGCAATTCCTATCAAAATACCAACACAATTCTTTATAGACTTGGAAAGAGCTATTGTCAATTTCATATGGAACAACAAAAAGCCCAGAATAGCTAAATCAATCCTGTACAATAAAAAAACATCTGGAGGCATCACCATCCCAGATTTCAAGCTGTACTACAGAGCAATAGTTGTAAAAACATCATGGTATTGGTACAGAAACAGACCAGTAGATCAATAGAATTGAACTGAAGATCCAGAAATAGACTCACACACTTATGGCCACCTAATTTTTGACAAAGAAGCCAAAATGGCACAATGGAAGAAGGACAGCATCTTCAACAAATGGTGCTGGTCCAACTGGATGTCCACTTGTAAAAGAATGAAATTAGACCCATACTTATCACCTTGTGCAAAACTTAAGTCCAAGTGGATCAAAGACCTTAACATAAGGCCCGACATACTAAATCTAATAGATGAGAAAGTGGGAGAAACCCTCTAACTCATTGGCACAGATGACAACTTCCTGAACAGAACACCAACAGCTCAAGACCTGACATCAACAATCAATATAGGGGACCTCATGAAACTGAAAAGCTTCTGTAAGGCAAAAGACACTGTCATTCGAAAAAAAGGCAGCTTACAGACTGGGAGAAAATCTTTACCAACCTCACATCTGACAGAGGGCTAATATCCAAAATCTACAAAGAACTCAAGAAATTAAATGCCAAGAAACTACATAATCCAATCAAAAAATGGGGGACAGAGCTAAATAGAGAATTCACAAAGGAGGAATCCCTAATGGCTGAGAGACTCTTGAAGAAATGCTCAACATCCTTAATCATCAGAGAAATGCAACTCAAGACGACTCTGAGATTCCATCTCACACCTGTCAGAATGGCTAAGATCAAAAGCTCAAATGACAGCACATGCTGGCGAGAGTGTGGAGAAAGAGGTACCCTACTCCATTGCTGGTGGGAGTGTGGGCTTGTGCAACCACTATGGAGGTCAGTCTGGCGATATCTTAGAAAACTTGGAATAGCTTTGCCTCAGGACCCAGCCATACCACTTCTGGGTATACACCCAAATGCCTCTTCATGGAATCATAAGGAAGTTTCCTCATCTATGTTTATAGCAGCCTTATTTATAATAGCTAAAAACTGGAAATAACCCAGATGTCCCTCAACCAAAGAATGGGTAAAAAAACTGTGGTACATCTACACAATGGAATATTATTCAGCTATCAGGAAAAATGAAATTATGCAATTTGCAGCCAAATGGATGGAACTAGAAAAGCTCATCCTGAGTGAGATAACCCAGACTCAGAAGGACGCATATGGTATCTATTCACTTATAGTAGGATTTTAGGTATATAGTAGAAGGTATCGATACTACAACTAACACACCAAAGGGAAGTTGGACATAGACTTTTTATTATTTATTTATTTATTTATTATATTTTTTTCTATTTTTTAGTCTTTTTTATCTATTTGTCTGTTTATTTGTTTGTTTGTTTTTTAGTTCTCTCTCCTGGGCAATGATACACTTTTCACTGATGATACTGCTTCGTAGACCCCTAATGAATGAAGAGGCTCTTGGCCCTCATACGACCTCTCAAATGAGATGAGGGGCTGTTATATAAGGACACCCCACCCCAGAGAATTGGGATGGAAGGGTTAGGAGGTAAAGAAAAAAATATGAAATGTGATGTTTCGGCCTTTTACTACTAATTGTCATAAACTGTTTAGGATAATTAAGAAATGCAAACTAATGGTTATGCAAGCCGGTCATTCTGTTAGGTACTATGACAGCCTATTATAGTTACTTGCTAAGCTAATCAGAAATAAAGCTGCTAAGAGACAAACAACATCTGCTTACCCTAATAGAAGAGATAGATAGGGCCTCTGCAAAAACCTCAATAGATCTGCAGAATATGGCATTCAAAGATGTTTTTGTAACTTTAGATTTTTTTATATCAAGACATATCAACTCCTGACAGCACCCCCTATTCTCCTCCAAGTAGAAGATGAGCATCAAAGAATCTCCAGTGGGAGATGACTGAATTAGTCACAAGCCTATCTCTTGGTAGGAAAAGCCCCTTGCTCCCACTGTAGACAGAATGCTGTCCAAAAAGGACAAAACCTGGAAGCAGGTAAGTCGACAGCCTAGCTCTGCCAAGACAGGTTAGGTAAGTCCTTCATAACCCCTGCTCTACAATCAATGTCTGTCAGAGAAGCAGGGCCAAATGACTGATGATCGATGCTGTAATGTATGGTGAGAAAATGGGAACTGTCCAGACAGCCACTGGTATGTCATTTCTTAGTTTGGGAAGCTGCAGGCCCTGTACTTCCTATAAAATCAGATATATTTATCCCTCTCAGGTCTCTGAGGTGGTTGAAGAACAGATAGCTAGAGTCTCATAATTAAATTTTGAGTTGTTTAGGAGTCAAGAGAGTGTTATAGATCTAAGAAGATACTTTTTAAATTGTGTTGCAAGTTAGTATGAATGTTGAGTCAGATATAGAACTTTAAGCTCATGGAGATGGTTAGATAGTAGAATGTTAAAGTCAGGTACCAAATACATATGGACTGGAAATTGGGAATGTACGCTAAGCCATATAACCCTCATAACTGTGGCTTAATTACCTCTCTTGTTTTGTATTGTATTTATTATTATAAGAGAAATAGCCATTTGTTGGACTGAAAGGGGAAACTGTAAGGGGAAATAAGATGTACCTTAAACTTAAAACAAAAAAAAGGAAGAGGATGGGGGCTTGAGGGTGGGAGGGTGGGACTGGAGGGGGGAAAATGGATGGGACTGTGATTGAGATGTAACTTGAAGAAATAAAAAATAGAGGAAAAAATAAAAATAAATAAAAAAGAGAGTTGTGATTGCCACCCTGGTGCTGGGAATTGAACTGGGTCCTCTGCAGAAAGTGCTCATTAACAGTTGAGCCATCTCTGGCCCCTCAAATATTAAATGCTCATATGTGTCATGTTTAATGGTTTATTTGTTTACATGTTATTTCTATGATCATTTTATGCTATGACATTTATTCCCATAAAAGAAGTCCCAATATATGTGATCTATAAAATTAATGTATTTATTTGAGAATAAAATTCAAGAACTAATTATCCTATAAAAAGTAAGTGAGTTGAAATTTCTCCTCATTGATATACAGTAAAAATGAAAACTCATACAATGGTTTTTATTCAATTCCTTATCTGCCCCCTCCAATTTTTCCCTTTGCCACCCACCACTTTTTGCCCCCATTTTCAGGTACTCTGTTTATAAACCTGTAGTTTCACTCCCAGCTAAGTAAGTATTGGTAAATGGTGGTTTCTGGATGAGGGAAAGCCACTTTTCTTCTGGGGTGAGGTCCCTGAGAAGCTCTGGTAGATGGTCTTAAACCTACTCACATTCTGGCAGCATGAAATTTTCTGATGCTTTCTACTGCTTTGCTTTAAATGAAGTTCCATTGATACATTGTGATTTTCATGCTCTTTTATTTAATTCTTGGATAAATTGTCCCAAACCTGGAAACACACAGTTCAGACATCAACCTTGATTGACAGCTACCCTAATATGGGAGGATCCATATCACTGCACCCTACTTTGTCAAACGTATTTATGAACCAGAAATGAGCATTTTCAGTAGGATGGTCTCCGTTCAGTTCACAGGACACTTCCATTTGTTCTGCTCATTTTAATGACCATTCTTGACCTTGAAGCAAGTGATATTTCACTACTCAGCATTTGTACCTCCCACAGGTACCTTACAACAGCATTCTGTGCAATCCTGACATGGGCAAATATCCTTTTAAAACTTCATGGATGTTGATATTGTTTATCACATGTGTCTCGTTCAAAGTGACTAATACAGTTCTTCTCTGTCCTAAAGGGAAGCGTATGGAAAATACCCTGTTAGCCTTAGCCCCCAGTTAATGTTTGTTATTGAATAACATCCCTCAATTAAGACTTATCATTTCCACAATACTTTTCATAGCCTAGATTTATTTCCTCCTGAATTGGATTAACTATATTTTTCAGTAGTTCTTTAACTAGAAGAAAAAATAGACAAAAATTGCATTGAACCACTCAGAGGGTAAAGTCATCCCCTTGTTCCACCCAAGAAACAGTCTTTCCAGTTTGATGCTAACCTTCCTCCTGCCCTCTCTTTCAGGAAGAACATCTTGTGTATGCCACTGGTTATATCTATCCTTCCTCTCAACTCAGTTTAAATTACTTTTCAGTAAGTGAAAATTATCCTTATTTCCTTTTGATGATTGACAGAAACTACTTTCAGCTTATGTCCATCCTGCTATTGAAAAGTAGGATAAAATCTATCACTTGAAACAAGATTTTTATACCTGGCAAGCTTTCTGTGACATTTAAATACTTAAGTGTTACTTAGTATAAGGATTCTAATAGGAATAAGATGAGATACCCCATGATAACTTATTTATTAAGAGTATTAAAATTTCAATTGTTAATATGTATTCTGAAGATAATTAGATTGTGAGGAATCTTGAATACTTGTATGGAGGAGGTAAAGTAACTTCAAAAAATTAATTGTGATGGAAACACAACATAACAACTATTAACACTGTTGCACAGCAGATTCCTATAGTTCTGTGTTTGGACTAACTAGAATAATACTTGTTTGTTTTTATGGTGTGCAGATCACATGCTATAGTCCTAATGCAGAGGTTGTAGGACAACTTGTGTTGGTTCTCTCCTTATATCATGTGGCTTCTAGGGAACAAAGTCTTAGAAGCAAGTACTTTTAGCCACTGAGCCATCTGGCTTGCCCACTGATTAAAATACCTGATACTCCCTCTCTCCAGCCCTGGAAACCCCAATTCTGTGCTGTATTCTATGGATCTAGCTATGTAAAACACTTCATGTGCATTGAACCGCCATGTTAATTTTTCTCCAGCTCACTGATTTCATTTACTGTAACATTTTCAAGGCTTACTCTTGTTACTTACACCATTGCATGAGTTTCTGTGGAAAGGCTCAGAGACATTTTATTGTAATCACATATCATATTTTGCTTATTCATTAACAGTTGAATTCTAGTTATTGCAAGTGATATTTTGAAATTACATTGGAATGAATTTGCCCTTTCAAAAAAAATGTATTACTGACAGTGAGAAGGAAAATATAAAGGAAGAAAGAAAAATGAGTGTCATAAGGCAACATAGTCTATGTTTATAATTTTTGAAGATGTATTTTGTTTGTTTGCATATGTGTATGTGTCTGTGTGTGTGTGTGTGTGCATGCGTGCATGTGTGTAATTGTCAATGAAAACAGAAGAAGGTATCAGTAAGTGCTGGTAATCAAATTCCAGTCCTCTGCAAGAACAGGGCATTTCTTTAAAATTTTTATACACTTTACTGAAAAAAAATTGAAATTAAACAAGCATATCACACACCAAAATTAACAAGATCCCAAGACTATAAAATGGAATGAATTTCTATGTCATTAGAATAGGCATTCAAAAGGTAAGCTTCAGAGTTTCACATTTAATTTTACACTTTCAATATTGAATATATTTTATGTAACTACCATCCAGAATGATAAAAGCCCATGACAAAATTAAAGCAAAAAAGAATTCATATTCATCGCCTTTTTTTGGAAATTCACACACACACACACACACACACACACACACACACACACACACACACACTCCTAAATACATAAATATAACCTGCTCAGTCTGCATAATGTTTTCTGTATGTATGTGTTTTCAAGGGCTGACTGTTTGTGTGTACTTTATAGGAAAGACTGCTGCAATACTTTCATACAGGGTGTTGTGATCATATTTCCTCTCCCCTCCTTAATTCCTCAATCCCTCCCCACCAACCTTTGTAGAATCTTTAGTTTAGTTTAGTTTTTTTTTTTTAACTCACATATAATCCCATTTGTGTTGCCTAAATATTCATGGTTATGTGACCTTTAGAGCAGGATCAACTTACCATCAGTCACCCTCTTAAAGACAACTGACTCTCTCACTCCCAGAAACTATCAACTGCCAATAGCTCCTGTACTAGGGGTGGGTCTTAGTGTCTACCTACCCTTTCGATGTTTGGATTTTATCTTTTTAAATTTTTAATTGGAAACCAACTTGGGGAGATAACTAGTGTTAGTTGCTTGGATTCCTACATGCTCATATCTTTCCACTTCACAATATGTTAAATGATACTGATGACACCCATCCTTTTATTGACAGGACTAAATGAATAACTATATATGAAATTATGACTACAAAGTCACATGTAAAAATGCTCAAAGGTGACTTCTGTCTTTCTAACACTTCCCAGTGTTACTGCACTGTGCTCTCCTGGAGGCTTTCTGGCTTCGTTGAATACATGTCAGAATTTGGATGCTGTTCTGAAGCTCTCTTATCTCCTGAATGATGCACAATACAGAGCTTGAAGACCGACATTTCATCTGGAAAGTTTTAAGGCTCCCTTATTTGACAAACAAAAGAGGATGCTGGCCTAGGTTTTATATATATATATATATATATATATATATATATATATATA
>CAJQZJ010034040.1:935847-954421 GCA_907164525.1 Lophiomys imhausi
GAACTTTACTGAAGATCTGGCTGGAGTAGTCTGTGGAGCTGAACGATAAAACACTAAATTCCTTGGCCAGAATTCAGAAAGCAGTTTCATAGTCTATTTTTATCAATTTTGTCTACTTTGAAAAATTAGTCATTGGATTGAACTGAATTATTTTTGCAGGGTTCTTCTTTATCATCATTCCATTACCAGACTTTTTATCTTTGGTTCTCAATCACTATTCTGTAGCGTAAGTGAAGGGAGGATTGGGCAGGCGTTGCTCATAAATTATTTCTGTGGATAGAATATAAGACTCAAGGTCATGATCGTTTGTGTTCATTAAGAATCCCACAGACTTCTCAGATGGGGTAGGGGTGTTCACTCTTGCTTGTATCTAGCCAGCTTCCAGTTGGACAGTTACTTTCTGTCAGTAAAAACGACCCCTTCGCAGTTAATATCAGGTTATGCTTTGATTGATTTATTTTCCCACTGCTGACTTTGCATCTGTTGTTTCAGTGGGGCCAGCAGACTTGTATGGTATAGGTTTTTTAGTTCATTCTCTATGTCTCCACAATATTTCTAGTGCCGCAAGTTTGAGGGTTTTTACATTGCTGAATCGCAATCTCTGCCTCCATTCTCCCATTTTACTAAATATTCTATAACTCCTCAAGAAGCACCTATTTTTCAGATATTTTCTTGAAGATATGATCATTTGGATTTTTTTTTCTTGCTTCTTGTTGGATATTTGGTGACAATAAGAATAGAAGCATTCCTGTCTGATATTCTGTAGCTTTTTATACAAATTTGTGACTGTGTGTGTAGGAATCCCAGGTCAGATGGATACACAAATGCTATATCCCATAGGTGAAGTGTTCATTTGTTTTTTTTAATTAATTAATTAATTTATTTATTACTTCAGGTTACATCTCCATTGCAGTGTCCTCTTTCCACCCCTCTCAGTCCCACCCTCCCACCCTCAACCCCCTAACCCTTCCATCCCACTCCTCTGGAGTGGAGTGTTCCTATATAACAGTTCCCTGCCCAGTTCAGCAGTCATATGAGGGCCAAGAGCCTCCTCATACACTGGAGGCCTACAAGGCAGTACCACCACTGAAAAGTATCTCATTGACAGGTAACAAAGTCTATGTTCATGTTCCCTTTGGTGCATTGGTTGTAGTATAGTTATCCTGTACTATATGGCTAAAACCTGACTATAAGTGAATATATGCCATGTGCATTCTTCTGAGTCTGGGTTAGCTCACTCAGGATGAGCTTCTCTAGTTCCATCCGTTTGGCTGCAAATTGCATGATTTCATTGTTTCTGATAGCTGAGTAGTATTCAATTGTGTAGATGTACCACAGTTTTTTAATCCATTCTTTGGCTGAGGGACATCTGGGTTGTTTCCAGTTTCTAGCTATTACAAACAAGGCTGCCAAGAATAGAGATGAGGAAACTTCCTTGTGATTTGCTGAGGAATCATTTGGATATATACTCAGAAGTGGTATGGCTCGGTCCCGAGGCAGAGCTATTTCAAATTTTCTAATATATTGCCAGACAGACCTCGATAGTGGTTGCACAAGCCTGCACTCCACCAGCAATGGAAGAGTGTTCCCCTTTCTCCACACCCTCGCCAGCATGTGCTGTCATTTGAGCCTTTGATCTTAACCATTCTGACAGGTGTGAGATGGAATCTCAGAGTCATCTTGAGTTGCATTTTCTCTGATAATTAAAATGCTGAGCATTTAACCAAATTAACTAAATGGCAGAAGGAAAAAAACCAAATCAACAAAATCAGAAATGAAATGGGAGAAATAACAACAGATATTGAGGAAATCCAGAGAATCTTTAGATCCTACTTTAAAAATATATACTCCACCAAAATTGAAAACCTAAGTAAAATGGACAATTTTCTTGATAGATTCCACCTTCCAATGTTAAATCAAGATCAGGTTAACAGATCAAACAGCCCTATAACCCCTAAGGAAATAGAAACAGTCATTAAAAATCTCCCAACCAAAAAAAAAGCCCAGGGCCAGATGGTTTCAGCACAGAATTCTACTAGACCTTCCAAGAAGAGCTAATACCAATACTCTTCAAACTATTCTACAAAATAGAATCAGAAAGAACAGTTCCGAACTCATTCTATGAGGCCACAGTCACCCTGACTCCTAAACCACACAAAGACCCAACAAAGAAAGAGAACTTCAGACCAATCTCCCTCATGAACATAGATGGAAAAATACTTAATAAAATGCTGGCAAACTGAATCCAAGAACATATCAAAAGTATCATACACCATGATCAAGTATGCTTCATTCCAGAAATGCAGGGATGGTTCAACATATGAAAATCTATCAACGTAATTCACCATATAAACAAGTTGAATGGACAAAACTACATGATCATCTTGCCAGATGCTAAAAAAGCATTTGACAAAATCCAACACCCCTTCATGCTAAAAGTGTTCATTTGTTTTAATGTGCACTAACCTTCAGGACAGCATATATAACTTTTTTCAGACTCCAGTTTTGATTTTAACATCCTATAAATGTTGTACACTATTATTATCTTTGAGCATCAGAAATTAAAAAGTTAGAAAACAAAAATCTCCTCCCATAGGCAATATTTTAATCAAGCAGATTTTTCTTTCAGCTTCCTATTTAGCACAGTTGTGGGAATCAAAAAAATTAAAGTATTGAGAATTCACCTGGAGACTGACTGTTACTTCTTACTCTTTTTTTTTTTTTAAAGTTAACCTAAGTTCATTTTCAATGGGAATAGAACAAGCATTTTCTAAAATTTTAAAAAACACCCTTTTCTTAAATTTCTCTTTGGTTTTTATTCTTGGAAAGCAATATATATTCTAAGACTCGAATCATAGGTTGGTAAATGTAAATAAACCATTTCACATGAGAAATAGTTTTTATAACTTTAAGAAGACCATTTATTTAATCAAAGATTCAGATGAAAGAATAGGTGAATTGTTTCACAAAGGATTGTTAATTTGTCAAAGCTATCCTTGAGTTTAATCTGTAGCCTGACAGGGGTTTGAATTTGTCTTCTTCTGCCTCAGCCTTTTAAGTGGTTGGAGAAGCAGGCTGATACCACCAGGCCCTGCTATGTTTGTCTTTTTCTTATATTTTCACTAAACACAATGTCCTCCTGATTCGCCCATATAATTGACAGAGCTGTCTTTCTTTTAGGGCCAAATGATATAACATTATATGTATAGAGGATAGGAGTTGGTGGTTGTGCTCTTTTGAAGATTTATTTTTATTTTCTGTGTGTGACTGTTTGACTCCATTTATGTATATACATACATACATATACCACATAATACCTGGTGCCCAGAGAATCAGAAGAGGGCATTGGATCAACATGTAGTGATAATAACCAAATTGAGTCTTCTGGAAGAATATTAGTAAGTGGTCAATCTCCTCATTTCCTTGTGCCAATGGACCTGGCAGACCTGTATGAGACTGAATATGAGTTATATATAATGGGTTATTTCTAGTTCGGATGATCTGTTGCAATTGAATGAATAAAGAAGTTAATTCTGAGTTTTCAGGAATGGATTAAACAGTTTCTCTATTCAACATAACTCTTTCTGCATATAGAGAATCAGTAATTATGTTAAGAGGCTCAGAAAAATCTAATAATACCATAAGGATTGTATACAATTCTGCTTTTTGAACTGATGTATATGGACTTTTGATTACCTTGCTGATTTTGTCTGTTTTATAACCTGCCATTCCCATTTGGTTAGCATCAGTATAGAATGTTGGTGCATCAGGAACTGGTGTTTCCTTTACAATACGTGGGAGAATCCAATTAGTTCTTTTCATGAATTTTATGTGCTTGCTTTTTGGAAAATTGTTGTTAATTTCTCCTAGATAATTACTGCAGGCTCTTTGCCAATCCTCATTGATTATCCACAAGGACCTAATCTCAGCAATAGTAAAAGGCACTACTATTTCTGCTGGGTCTATTCCTGACAATTGACGTAATCTTATTCTTACTTTCACAATTAATTCCGTTATCTTTTATGAGTAGGTCTTTAATTTTTTACTTTGCTTATGTGGTAAGAAAATCCATTCCATAATACTATCTTCCTGTTTCATAAGAAGTCCTGTAGGAGAAGGAGTTGATGTCAAAATGACCAAAATACAATCAAGTTCAGGATCAATTCGATCTACATGTGCATCCTGTAATCTTTGTACTACAAGAAGTAGTTCTTTTTCTGCTTCAGCAGTTAAACATCTTGGACTATTTAGATTTTAATCTCCTTGTAATGTCTGAAACAAATTAGTTAACTCATATGTACTTAATCCAAGGGTAGGTCTCAGTCAATTAATATCTCCCATTAATTTTTGATAATCATTAAGAGTTTTCAATTGGTGTCTATGGATCTGTACCTTTTGTGGTCTTATTCTTTGCTGATTTATCTTATAATCTAAATAGTTGACTGAATATCCTCTTTGTATTTTTTCAGGAACAATTTGTAACCCCAACAGTGGCAAAACTTTGTGTGTTTCCTTAAATAATCTCTGTAAAGTACCAGCATCAGAATCAGTCAACAAAATATCATCCATATAATGATAAATAATAGATTGAGGAAATTGCCTATGGATTATTTCCAATGGTTTTTGTACAAAATATTGACATAAAGTTGGACTATTCAACACTCCCTGTGGAAGCACATTCCAGTGATACCTCTTAATTGGCCTACTATTATTAAAAGTAGGTACAGAGAAAGAAAACCTTTACTATCATTTTTATGCAATGGAATTATGAAAAAGCAATCTTAAATCAATTACTGTTAAAGGCCATGACTTTGGTAGTAAAGACAGTAATGGTATACAAGACTGCAAAGGACCCATTGGCTGAATTACTTTATTCACTCTTCTAAAATCTGTTACCATTCTCCATTTACCTTACTTCTTTTTTACCACAAATACTGGAGAATTCCATGGGTGGTAGACCCTTCTATATGACCAGCTTCCAGCTGCTCTTTTACCAATTGCTCAAGAGCCTCCAATTTTTCCTTTGTTATGGGCCACTGCTCTTGCCACACCAGATAATTTGATAGCCATTTCAAGGGTAGGTGTGTTGGAATTTCAGCAGTGGCCCCTAGTATAAATTTGGAAACTCCATGCCGGGGGTGTCCTGTGTTTGGACACTGGACACAACTTGTGATTACTCTTGAGTATCCATATCAATACCTTCTACATGTACATCCATCATTTCATCATTTTCAGTTTCTGGGATTGCAGGAATATTAATTTGAGTACTCCATTGTTGTAGAAGATCTCTTCCCCATAAATTTATAGGTATGTCAGCCACATAAGGTCTTAATTTCGCTTTTCACCCTTCCGGTCCAACACATTCAATCCATTGTACACTTTGCTTAACATGGGATACTTTACCAATCCCTATAAAATGTGTAGGGATCTTTTTCTTTTTTTAAATACTTTATTTTTTTTTCTTCAAGTTACATCTCAGTAACAAACCCCTCCCTATTCCCCCTTCCTATCCCGTCCTTCCACCCTCTTCCCCCCAGAAGTTTCCCCTTTCAGTCCAACAGATGGTTCCTTCTCTTATTACAGTAAGTATTATACAAAACAATAGATATAAATATGACACATTTATGAGAGTTAAATGGCCCAGTATACCTTCCCAATGTCCAGTTTATACATATTTGGCCCCTGACTTTAACATTCTACTATCTAACCATCTCCTTGAGTTTAAAGGTCTATATGTGACTCAACATTCATACTAACTTGCAACACACTTTTAAGAGTATCTTCTTAGATCTATAACACCCTCTTGATTCCTAAACAACTCAAAATTTAACTATGAGACTCTAGGTGTCTATTCTTCAACCATCTCAGAGACCTGAGAGGGATAAATATATTTGCTTATATAGGAAGTACAGTGCCTGCAGCTTCCAAAACTAAGAAAGGACATACCAATGACTGCCTGGACAGTTCCCATTTTCTCTCCATACATTCCTGCATCAGTCTTCAGCCTTTGGGTCCTGTTTCTCTGACAGACATTTGTTGTAGAGCAGGGATTATGAAGGACTTACCTACCCTGTCTTGGCAGAGTTAGGCTGTCGACTTCCCTGATACCAAGTTTTGTCCTTTTTGGACAGCAGTCTGTCTGCAGTTGGTGCAAGGGTTTTTTTCATGCCAAGAGATAGGCTTGCCACTAATTCAACCATCTTACAGTGGAGGTTCTTCGATGCTTATCTTCTACTTGGAGTAGAATAGGGGGTGCTGTCAGGCGCTGATATGTCTCGATATCAAAAAAAAAATCTTGATTTAAGATAACATCTTTGAATGCCATATTCTGCAGATCTCTTGGGGTTTTTGAAGATGCCCTATCCATCTCTTGTATTTAGATAAGCAAATGTTGCTTGTCTCTTAGCAACTTGATTACTGGGTAGTTTAGAGAATATCTGTGATAGACTGTCATAGTAGCTATCAAAGTGACATGTTTGCATGACTAGGAGTTTGTTTTACTTAACTATCCTAGACCGTTTTAGACGGTTGGTATCAAGAGGTCAGAGCTTCACATTTTATTTTTAAGTATCTCTAGGTATGATACCATTAGGAAGCGTTACCTTTAAATTTGTATCAATATACCAAGATCTATTCAATTGTGGTTAAATATACTCTTAATTATGTATCAATATACAAAGATCAATGCCTATGTAGCCCAATACAATCTTAATATTACGTCAATATACAAGGGTCAATACCATTGTGACCAACTATAATTTTAATTTTGTATCAATATACAAAGATCAACACTGATGTAATCCAATACAATCTTATTTTTGCACAATAAACAATGGTCAATACCACTTTAGCCAAATAAACTACTAATTTTGTATCAATATACAAAGGTATAAGGGCGTATTCAATAATCTGCCCCTTCTTCTTGGACCTTTCTGTGCTATGTCTATATCTCATTTTTCTCAAGCCCATGCACTCCTACATAGGAGAGGAAGAAGGATACAGAAAAGGAAAAGTAGGAAGTCCCTGGGGCTAACCTCCAAAACCCATTAAGACAGGACCATTTATCAGCTTGTAGTCTCTTCCCCTAAATATCAGAGTTTTCAGTTATCGTTCAAATAACCAAAAAGAAGGGCGGAGATCCCGGAGCTCAGGGTCAGCCTGATGCAGGGCAAACTCTAAATAGAGAAAGACTTCGATCCAGGAGTGGTGGAACACATCTTTGATCCCTTCAGATGGGAAACACAGGTCCCTGATCCCAATAATTAGAGTTCAGAGACACACACATGGGATTTGGAGGGACCTAGGTTTGGAGGCTACTTACAAAAGGCCTTCTCGATGCAGGCAGATTGTCCTTTGGGATCTCAAAATATATACACTAGAGCTGGTTTAGCTCCAAGGTGACAGAATGATTTCTTCTTTAACCTGGATTGGAAGATAACACTTTGTATGTTGTCAGAAGGCCAAATTTGCTTCAGGAGAAGTACTACCTAGCCCCCCCCCAACAAAAAAAGAGGGCAATTTTCCTAGGGTTGGGATTGGGACAGGGCTCTGTTCTTATAGTTCCAGGAGAATCGAAGCATTCATCAGGGGAGCCCAGGGACAGCTGGACAGCGGAAACCTCAGCAGAGAGCAGAATCAGGCACCAAGGAGGACGAGTGACCCAGTTGATTCTGCCTGGCAGACTTCCTCAACAGCTGTCTCCATCGGGGGCCTGCAACCACCACAGCAATCCAATGTCACTGGGACTGCTCAGCTCTACACAATGCCCCGGCAGGAACCTCAGTGAAGCCTTCAAGATCAGCTTCTGCCTACAAACCCCTTAGGTCATCTAAACAGCTGAGAACAGAAGGACTGAACATAAAAGGAGTGTACTAACATTTTTAACCATTTTTTTCCATTTGGGTTCGGGCCCCAAACAGGTCTATTACGACCCAAATCAGCAGGAAGTCACTTTAAGAGAGAGACGTCCCATGCCCAGAGGGTGGGGAAGGTGTAGGGACCTTTTGAAGTGGCCAATTTCGATTCCATGAATTGTGTCCACCAATCCTTCAATTTCAGTTTCATTCATCTGTACTTTTAATTTTGGTCTCTGGTCATTCACCATTGTTTGCCAAAAATACACCTTTTTCAGTATTCCCAAATGCTCTTGTTTTTTTTTTGTTTTGGAGCAGACTTGCTCTTAGCATATGGAAACAACAGAGCACCTGAGCAATTTTATCTCCTGCCTTAATCGTCACCTCTTTCCATATGGATACCATAATTTTAATTCTTCTTCACAATCTCCATCTATAACACCTGGATGCACCAAAAATCCTTGACAAGTGAACCCCCTTTTTTCCAAAGATTAAACCTATTGTCCCTGACGGTAAAGGACCATAAACGCCTTATGGTTCAACATATATGTGTTCAACATATAACATTCATCTGTTTTGGGTAATGTAATGGACTTGTCTGTGGCCAGATCTAAAGCTGCACTGCCTTCATTAGCATGCAAAAGATCAACCACATTTAACTTTGTTCTTCCTGATTCATTATTTCCCTCTGAGTGGCTGATGGGTTCAGGTTTTTTGATTTGGGACCTTGAGCCGGTAGGCCCCTCCCCTCGTTTCCCTGCAAGTGGTTACCTGTGACATTTATTTTGTTTTGTTTTGTTTTTAATAAATTTATTTATTTGTGGTTTCAGGTTACATCTCTATCATATTGTTCTCTTTCCCCCCTTCCAGCCCCACTTCCCATCCTCTACCCCCTAACCCTTCCATCCTGTTCCTCTGGAGTGGAGTGTCCCTATATAACAGTCCCTTGCCCCAGTTCAGAAGTCATATGAGGGCCAAGAGCCTCTTAATACACTGGGGGCCTACAAGGCAGCACCACCAGTGAAAAGTGTCTCATTGCCACGGAGGGAAAACTAAAAAACAGACCAACCAACCAACAAACAACAACAACAACAACAACAACAACAACAACAAAACAAAATAAAATAAAAAGTCTATGTCCATGTTCCCTTTGGTGTGTTGGTTGTAGTACAGATATCCTGTACTATATACCTAAAATCCTACTATAAGTGAATAGATGGCATCTGTTTTTGATCTACAATCCCAGGACAAGTGTTTACCTCTTCCACACCCAGAACAAAAACCTGGAGACCTTGACCTTCCATTGTTATCAGAAACCATTTGTTCCCTGTTATGTCCATGTACTGTAGTACCATGATACCTGTTATTTTTAGCTCTGAAATCAGTTTGAGCTTTGGAAGTTGTAGCTGTACAATCTTTTTGGAAATGACCAAATCACCACATTTAAATCATCAATTTAAACCCCTAGAAATGGCTTGTCCTATGATTTTAGCCTGATATTCTTGAGAACTAATATCTGTTGTTTCTCTTATCCAATCATCTTTTGGGGCTCCTTGAGCCTTTAATGGTCTAATTATTCTTTAGCATTGGACATTGGCATTTTCAAATGCCAAGGTATTTGTTAACTCTTGTCTGATATCAGGGTTTGGTACATCTCTCTCCACAGCTGAAGTCAATCTCTGTAAAAAAATCAGTAAAGATTTCTCCCGGACCCTGTCTAATCTTAATATATGAAACATATCTTTCTCCAGTTTCTGTAATCCTGTCCCAGGCCCTTAAAGCTGTACTACAGCATTGTTCAATTGCAATATCATCCATATGAATTTGTTCCCTTAAGTCAGCATATCATCCCTCACCAAGTATTTGGTCGGTTGTAACATTTATTCCCCTTTCCATATTTTGTTGTGCTAATTTTGTAGCTTCATGTCTCCACCATGAAAACCATTGTAATTGCTAGCTTCCTTCCAGCACAACTGATACCAGTCCCTTCCAATCCTCAGGAATGACTCTATGGTGCATTGCCCAGTTATTAAGCATTTGCTTGACAAAGCCTAAATGGATACCATAAGACACAATACACTCTTTGAATCATTTCAAAACCAACATATCAATTGGATACCATGTTAATTCTGGATTGGGTTGACCTTCATTAATACCAGGCCTATTTTGATAAATTACTGAAAAAAACTAATGGTGCCTGTGGAGTACCAAGCAGCTTCTCTAAGGGCGCACTTGGTTTCACACCATTACTTGCCTGATCTTCTGCTGTTGTTGTTTCATGTAACAGCTTTAGAGGCCTAGATAGGAAAGTACAAGGTGCAGGACAGGGCTGCACCATGCGTTCCAACTCCTCCTGTTTCCCTGTTTCAACCAATGGAAAGTTTTCAGTTCCAGTTACCATCTTTGGCAAATTTTTCTTCAGCTCCTCAATCTGCATTTGCAAACTTTCTAATTGTGAGGCTGACTTCTTTATGATAAGCCAATAAAAGAAGAAAAAGCAAACAACATAAAACATCCGGTCTGACTGGAAAATAGGACAGAATTCAGCTGCAAACATTGCCATTTCATCAACCACCGGTTCCATAGTTTCAAAATTTGCAGTTTCCTATACAGTTTTGAAAGCCAAGTTACCCATAATGTCACCCCATGTTGGGCGCCACCTGTAACTGAACTTTTTAAAATTATTCAATACTTATTTATTAGTACAATATTTACTTATATAAATATAAGCACCTTACTACTAATCCTCCAAATTCCTACAACCCCTTTGACCTAGCCACTAAACCTATTGATAACTATTACAACCTTTTTGCTAAACTTTTAGAAGGATACGGTCTCTGGGGCAGGTCCTCAGTCATCAGGAACACAGTCTCTGGGACTGTGTTGACCCTTTAATGCATTTAGTAGTCCTTTTTTTCCTGGAATAGCTCAGATGTAGATTCGTCAGGGTAAATTGGCTATGGCAGTCTCACCTTAAATAAGGCTTGAGGCTTTCTTCTCTCTGGGAGACCTCAGCCGCCTGTAGGCCAACTTATTTCCTTGGAATCAGCAACTCTGCCACTCTGCCTCAGTCCTTAAAGCCGTCCACAGTTTCGTTTAGGCCACTGATTGGACAGGTCAAACCCCTCTAGGCAAAAGCTGAGCCACAGGGTTTAGTCCTTGGCCTTTTGCTGTCTTGCTGAGGCTTTCTCTGTTCAGCTTCTTTCTGCCTCAAGGAGATATGGCCATCAGTTCACCAGCACTTTCTCTGTCAGGACTCACTAGCATCAAAGCTCTCTAGCATGGGGGGCCCTTGGCTCCATCCACTGTCCTTAAATAGGATCTCTCTTTGTTCCCCCTGCTTCAGCTTAATTTGGGCTCTGCCCCCTTAGCAGCTGAAAACAATGCCAGGCCAAATACTTTGTTTCTAGTCCATTAAGTCTTTCCTGTTTTTTACCTGGCTTCAACCTTGCTTTTCAGCCCATTAAGTCTTTCTTGTTTCCTGTTTTTAGTCCACAAACTGATAAACTAATTGGTCACAGCCAAGTTGATCTTCATGCCCCCAATTAAGAGGCTGTATCAGAAACCTCTAGATATTTACTAACTCCCTACAAGAATAGTAAGTGCTTTTAACATCTGAGCTATCTTTTCAGCTCTCTATGTTTTTAGTCCACTTACCCTTTGATGGACACTTAGAAAGAGCTCCATATCTTAGCTATTTTAAATACTGTTGCAATAAACCTGATAAACAGATGTCTTCTTGACAAGCTAATTTCATTTCCTTGAATATATGTTCAGAAGTTATGTTACTGTACTGTGTATTAGTTTTTTCAAATATTTTTAGAAATGTGTTGTTGTTTTTCATAATTGTTAGACTCGTTTATATATTTGCTAAAGACATTTACTATTTTTAGTAACAATTATGGAATGCAACTTGCATGCAAATCATTCTTGATATTTATCAAAATCATTTCATTAAGTTACACTTAAGCTAGAAGATCTTGAAACTCCTCTAGCCAAGGTAAGCATAAATACATTTTTAAGAAACGGAAACTTGAAAATATTTTTGTACACATTTTCTAGCAGCATGAAAATTGATAAATGGGTAGAACTATGTGTTCTTCCATGAATGACTGCATGAGACTCAAAGCTAGTTAAACAGATAAAGTGAGAGTGCATAGAAGTGTGTCGGATGACATCAAAGAAGGCTGGATAGGACATTATGTCTAGTAGAGTATATGGGATGATGCTGTGATGAGTTAATCTTGGTTGTGAGCTTGACTGGATGTGGAATCAACTAACAGGCCAGACATTAATAAACCTATGAGAGATATTCTTGATTAGTTTAACTGGCTTGAGTATACCCAGCTAAACATGGACAGTTTCTTCTGATGGTGACTGAGATCAAAGGGCATGTGAGAAAGGAAAGTTCTTGATTTGAGCTTGCTTGCCTCCATCTTGATAGCAGGTTCACCTTGTCTGATGGCATCTTGCTGCTGCTGGTGCTGCCGCCATTTTTTAATGATATTAGAACTCAGGTTTTTCTAAAGAGGTCTTGAAACCAGCTTTTTCAGCCTTCCAATGTGGACTAAAGACCAGTTGGCTCCCCTGGAATCCTCTAGGTCTTCAGCACAAGAGTGGGACTGTGGAGCTATCCAGCCACTTGGACTAAGCAGCTACTGGGTTCTCAGCCTTATTCTATCAGCTCTGTTTCTGTAGAGCCTCCTGACCAATACAATGCCTAACCAACCTGACAGTGAAGTCTCTCTCTCTCTCTCTCACACATGCATGCATTCACAAATACACAAGTCATTTAGGATAAACTGTTAGTTCCATCACTTTTCACAAGATTTTCAGCTCAAATAACACCATTTTCCTAAAATGTCCACTTTGACTTATTTGAAATGTCATCCTTAACATACACAAAGGTCTAAGGTAAACACTAACATTTTTTAAGTTTTCTTTTATTATGCTTGGCTTATTTCTTTATCCATTGGCTAATAAATCACCTTTAAATTTATGTGAGCTTTGTAATGTACTCAAGTCACTCTATATTCCCATGAAAAAAATCAATGTGACTGCTGATTTCCATCCTTCAATTTTCTTTTCCTGGCAAAATATTCTAGTTTGTTTTTCCCAAAAAAAATCCCTCATAATCAACTTAAGTCTTTAAGTTTTTAAAGTAGCAAAAAAATGGGGACTAACTAGTATTTATATTATAATTGCTGTGATTTTATAGTTTATTATATTTACTACTTATAAAGTGTTGATATATTTATGATATTGATCTACCTTAAGAGCAAAGTTTGTTTTGTTGTTGTTGTCGTCATCATTTTGAGATATCTCTGCATCCAAAACTGACCCAGAACTTCTGGTCTTCTTGCCTCTACTTCCCATAAACAGAAATCACAATCTGTATACCACATCGAGCTTAATTATTATATATTTACAGAGTCTGTTTTTGCTCTATACCAAATCATTTGTTTTTGTCTTGCATATTTAGAGATAGTGTATTTTGAATGTTAAAATTTATAGTTTGCTATCTTTTAAAAGATAGAAATTAATTGACTATAGAAAATAATTGATTATTATCAGTTATGTAGATGTGGATGTGTCATGTGTGGGTACATGCATGTGAATGCTGATACCCATGTGGGCCAGAGGTGTTCGATTCCCTGGAACTGGAGTTATAGGAACTTGTGAGTCACCTGACTTGAGTTTTGGGAATCAAACTACAGTTCTCCTCTAGAGCAGCAAATATTCTTAAGTGCTGAGCCATTTCCCCAGCCCCCTAAAGGAGTTTAATTTAAACACTGGCAAAAATAAGAAAAAAAATACTTAAAGATGAGGCACAGAGAAAATAAATCTTAAGATGGTAAATGTAAGTCTAAACTTACCAATAATTTAATAAAAAATCTAATAATATACTGCTTATAAGATACGTGTTTCCAAATATAGGCAAAAATATAAGATTAAATAAAGAAAAACAGAAAATTTAAGACTATGGAAACAGTAAATGGTTTAAAAGTGTTAAAGGCCTACAAATAGCAGATGATTAGACTGTCCATCTAGGAGATTGGCTACAAATAGACACACCTATGATAGCAGAAAAAATGCACAATAAGGAAGACACAGAACGTAAAGTCATATGTACCCAGTAACAGAGATTTACATAGCACAAGGCAAAAATTGCCAGAAGCAGAAGTAGAAAATTCACAGACCATGAAAGACTAGTTTTTTGTTCAAACAAAAACTATTTGTTTGAATAATAAATATTAACTCAATATTTATTAAAAGGTCTCCAACTTTATGTCCTACAATATGAACAACTTTTAACTTTATTTTTATTCGTTTTACAGTTGGGATTCTTTTTTCATTTATTGAAAATAGCTTTGTTCTTCCCTCACATGACATATCCTGACTATGGTTTCCCCTTCCTCTACTCTTCCCAGATATTCCGCACCTCCCCTCCAATCTGGATCCACCTTTTTCTGTATCTCATTAGAAAAAAAAACAGGATTCTAAAGGAAAATAAAGTAAAATAAGATAAAATGAAACACAAACTAACACATTGGAATGAACAAAAACAGCAGAAGGAAAGATACCTAAGACACAAGAAACAGATACAGAAGCAGAGACCCACTTGTTCACACACTCAGAAATTCAATAAAAACATTAAGCTGGAGGTCATACTATATGTCCAGAGGACCTACTGAGTAAAATGTGTATAATAAAATAAAAATTAAAAATAATATTTTAAAAAGCTCTAACGGAACATTATCAGACAAGGAAACTCTGAAGATGCCATTGAGTTCATTTTGGGTTGGCTACTACTAGACATGTGGCCTACACTGAAGAGTAGTAGTCTGCTTACCCGGTGGGACTTCCTTGGAGGAAACTAAATTTCATTTGCAAGTGTCTCCTCTTCCCTTCCACTTTCCACTCCAACCTTACATTCCATGGGGTGCGGAACTAAGCAGAAATCTTTGGCATGAAGAAGCTTTTCAGTGTCATGAAGTCCCATTTACTAATTGATGAACTTAGTGCCTGTACTAATGATGCTCTGTTCAAAAAGTCTTTTTCTGTGCCAATGAGTTTAAGGCTATTCCCCACTTTCACTTCTGTCATGTTCAATGTATGTATCTTGTTTTATATTGAGGTCTTTGTTTCCATTTGGTGTTGAGTTTTATGTAGGATGAGTTTGGATCTATTTGGATTCTTCTACATGCAGTTATATAGTTTGAGCCGCACCATTTGTTTTTTTTAAAATATTTATTTATTAGTTCAGGTTACATCTCCATCGCAGTGTCCTCCTTTGGCCCCTCTCAGTCCTGCCCTCCCACCCTCTACCCACTCTCCCTCCCATCACACTCCTCTGGAATGGAGTGTCCCTACATAACAGTCCCCTGCCCCAGCTCAGCAGTCATATGAGGGCCAAGAGCCTCCTCATACACTGGAGGCCTACAAGGTAGCACCACTAGGGCAAAATGTCTCATTGACAGGAAAAAAGTCTACGTTCATGTTCCCTTTGGTGCATTGATTGTAGTATAGTTATACTGTATTATATGGCTAAAATTTGACTATAAGTGAATAGATGCCATGTGTATCCTTAAGGGTCTGGGTTAGCTCACTCAGGATGAGCTTCTCTAGTTCCATCCATTTGGCTGCAAATTGCATGATTACATTGTTTCTGATAGCTGAGTAGTATTCCTTTGGGTAGATGTACCACAGTTTTTTAATCCATTCTTCTGTTGAGGGGCATATGGATTATTTCCAGTTTATAGCTATTTGTTGAAGATGTTGTCTTTCCCAGTGTGTATTTCTGACATTGTTTATATAAAATATTATGTATTCATAGGTATGGTTATTTATGTCAAGGTCTTCTATTTGATTTCATTGTTATAGTTATTCTGGGTATTTTGTATTTTCAAATATCAAAATGAAACTCAAAAATAAACTAAAAATTTTTCTTTCAAGACTTGTGAAGAATTACATTGGAATTTTGATAAATTGCATTAAGTCTATAGTTTGTTTTTGGTAGGATGAACATTTTCTCTCTGCTAATTATATCAATCTATGAGGATAGGAGATCTTTCTATCTACTGATAGTTCCTTCAATTTCTTTCTTCAGTGAATAAAGTGTTTATCACACAAGTCTTTTACTTGCATTATTACCCCAAGATATTTCATATTATTTTAGGCTATTATCAAAGAGGTTGTTTCCATGATTTCTTTCTCAATCTGTTTTAATTCATGTAAGTCTACTCATTTTTATTTGTTAATCAGGTATTCAGCTAGTCTGTTGAAAGTGTTTATTAAAGTGTTTCTTAGTTGTGAGAATTTTCTGGTGAAATTTTTGTTGTTACATATGTATAATATCATACCACCTGTAAATAAAGATACTTTGATTTTTTCCTTTCCAATTTGTATATACTTGTTCTCTTTCAGTTTTCTTATTGCTCTAGCTAAGACTTCAAGTACTATATTAATAGGCATGATGAGAGTTGACAACCTTGTCTTGTTCCTAATTTTCAGGGAATTGCTTTGAGTTCCTCTCTATTTAAGATTATATTGGTAACGGGCTTGCTGTAAACTGATTTTATTATATTAGGGTATGTCCCTTGTATTCTTAATCATCCCAGAACTTTTATAGTGAAGAGGTGTTGGCTTTTTTCAAAGACCTTTTCTGCATCTAATGAGATGATCATGCGGTTTTTGTCTTTCAGTTTGTTTATATGATGGATTATATTTATCAGTTTTTGTATATTGAACCATTCCTGTGTGAGTTCTGGCATTAAGCCAACTTGATTATGGTAGATGATCTAATCAATGTTTTCTTGCATTCAGTTTGCAAGTATTTTATTGAGAATTTTTGAATCTATGTTCATGACAAAAATTGGTCTGTAATTCTATTTTGCTAGTTGGGTCTTTATGTAGTTTCAGTATCAGGATATCTGTGGCTTCATAAAACAAATTGTATAATCTTTCAGTTTTTATTTTGTGGAATAATTTAAAGTGTATTGGCATTAAATCTTCTTTGAAATTCTGGTAGAATTATGTAGTAAAGCAATTTGGGCCATCGTCAGAGTTTTGGTTGGTAGAATTTTAATTACTACTTCTATTTCACTAGAGGTTATAGGTCTGTTTAAATTGCTTATTTGATCTTGATTTATCTCAGATAAGTGGTATGTATCAAGAAAATCATGGATTTCGTTTAGATTTTCCGCTTTAGTGGAAAACAGGCATTTAAGTATGCCCTTATGATTCTCTGTATTTGCTCAGTATCTATTCTTATGTCCTTCTCTTCATTTCTAATTTTGTTTATTTGAATATTCTCTCTGCCTTTTGTTTAATATGGATAAGTGTTTGTAAATCTCACTGAGTTTCTCAAAGAACCTGTTTTTTGTTTCACTGCTTCATGATTTGTTTTGTTTGTTTTGTTTTGTTCTGTTTTGAAGGGGTTTTTTGTTTTTGTTTTGTTTTTTTGTTTTTTTGTTTTTTGTGCTATTGTCTGTTTCTATTTTATTTATTTCAGCCCTGAGTTCATTTTTACTCCTTTTAGGTATGCTTTCTTTATTCTTTTTATTCTAGAGCTCTCATATGTGCTATTAGATTACTAGTACAAAAAAATCTCATTTTTAAAAAGATATAGGCACTTAGTGCTTATGAACTTGCCTCATAGAAGATGAGATTAAAAACTTAATTATCTACTTAAGAGACTTTCCTCAATATTCCAGATGTTTTAGTAAAATTATAGGGAACCGTAAAAAAAAAAAAAAAATGGGAAGTGGACTAGTTAGGCTCACAATAGTGTAATGGCAAGATTTTACTTGATATGGATGGATTCTTATAATTCATTACAGACGCTAATTTTGAATTTTGAATTATTATTGACCAGAAAACAGAGTATGAGGTGCAGAAAGACAGAAAGGAGGAAATATTTATGAGTCACCATCAGAGAAAATAACTTGATGGGCATTTCTTATTGCAAGGAATATCTTTTTTTGAGATCTACCAGATGCTGGCAAACTGTCAATCAGAGTATGACCTCACCATCTTCATTGTTACAATGGACTCTTAGAATTGTTTGTTTTGCCTTTTATTTAAGTGTAGAGTTAAGTTTCATTCCACCAACATACATTTACTCTTAATTGTTTAGTGAGAACTTTCGTTATATTTAATGATTTATACCTATATGAACATTTGTAATTATGTCTCTAGATATGAACATAGCAACCTTCATTACTTATTACTTTAAAGATGTTTTTTAAAAACATCTATAAATACAGAAAATTATTTAGAAAATCATTGCAAAAATAAAATCATAGTTTAGAGACAATGTGCAAAATATATTTCTCTTTAGGAGACACAAAATGCTCTTTGTATTCTATAACCTACTTTATTCCACATACAGTATTTTTTTGTTTTTTTAATATAGTTTTCATACAATATATCCTGATTATGTTTCCTTTACCCAAATACTTGCTGATCATCCCTAGTCCACTTCCTTAATTCCACTCTACCAACCCACCTTAATCCACACCTTTTCTTTCTCTCATTAGAAAACAAACAGGCATCTAAAAAAATAAGAAAACAAAATAAGATAAATACAAAAACAAACAAACTAAACTAGGACAAAATAAATACACAGGAGAAAAAGAGCCAAAGAAAAAGCACAAGAAATACATATAGATGCACACACACACACACACACACACACACACACACACACACACACACAC
>CAJQZJ010034040.1:954431-974043 GCA_907164525.1 Lophiomys imhausi
ACACACACACACACACACACACACACACACACACACACACACACACATTTGCACACATATAAATCCATAAAGAAAACAAAACATCTACCGTAATATATACATAAAAGACTTGTAGGGAAATAAAAAAGAAAGAAAGAAAAATAATGCCCAAACAGCATTATGAGACAAGGAGTCTTCAAATTCAAAAATGCCATTGAATCTGTTTGTCCTGGCTGTCTATTGCTGGCCATGGGTTTATCCTTAAAAGTGGTTTGTATACCTAGTAAGACTCTCTTGTTGGAAACTAATTTTTCCCTTGAAAGCAGTAATCAATTGGAGATAGCTTTTTGATTAGGGATGGGGTATGTGTCCAATTCCCCTCTCATCTCAGTGCTGGGATACTGTCTGACTTAGACCCGTGCAAGCCCTGTGCATGCTGTCACAGTTACGTATGTCAATCCTGTTGCGCTTAGAAAGCCTCGTTTCCTAGGTGTCCTCCATACCTTATGACATTTACATTCTTTCTGCCTCCTCTTCTGAAGAGTTCTATGAATCCTGAAGGGAGGGATTTGATGGAAACTTTCAACCTAAGACTGAATTCACACACAATCTTAATGAATTTAGCGACCTGGTAGAAAATCCAGAAATCACAAAATAAATTAGATATTAAAGGTGTCAATAGTGAGATTACACTAAAAGTAGAAATAAATAAAAACTGAGAATTAAAAGTGACACTGGAGGTGTACTTTATGTAACTGAACCTAGGACATAAAAATGTGAACTTCTAAAATTGTTTTATGTTCATAGCATATGCATTAGTTAATTACAGTATACATCCTTTCAGTAAATATTTACTCATATTTACAATCGTGGGAAGAAAAAAGTATAATCACCTGTAGAAATAGGAACAGAAAATTATAGCAAATATAAATTATGCTTGAAATGTACCAGTTGCCTTTTCAGTTATTACCTGAATTAAGTAATTTAAATACCATATTAAAATTAGATTTATTGTTTCAATCATTTTCTAGCTCAATAACATAATTACATAACAGTTAGCAGCCTACCACAGGCCACACACTCAGAAACCAATGTAACTCCAATCTGTCCCTAGAACTTTCATACATGACCATGAAAAAATAGTAGTTCCCAAAAACCTAGTTGTCTCTCAAAATGGTGTGCTTTCAGACTTAATTTCTAATCAAGAAATTCAATTAAATTGCTGTCACCTAAAATCAGTTCTTATTCTATAATGATATCATTAGCTAGATACGTGGACACACTCATCTTGGGAATGCATTTTCTAGCCTTCTTTGTATCTCCAGGTCTCCACACTGAAATGTGAATTTAAAGGATATATGTAACTCTAAAACTTTTTGAATCCACTCTATAAACAGGTATGCAAATTAGATATTTTTTAAGTTAAAAATTTTAAATGGTGAGTAAATATATGAAAAGTTCCAAAACCATCACAGACATGCAAATCAAAGCTAAACTGAGATTCTGTATCAACCAAAATGGCTATCATATAATAAAATGGTGTTAAAAGTGGAGCACAGGGAATCATATACACTCATGGTGGGAATACAATAATCTATACTTTACAGTATGGACAATTTTCAAAACACTACTATACAAGTACCATATGATCAATGTAGTCCACTGTTACCTGAAAAAATTCAATTCAACATATAATAATGATATCTGCACTTCCATGTGTGATACCAAGCAAGTTACAGAATCAAACACAAATACATTTGTGGTATGAATGTAGATGAAACTGTTTAAGATGAGGAACAGACAAGGATACTAGGAGGTGAATATGAATAGTGTAATAAACAAATACATGTCTATATCATTTTATAAAATAATTATATTCTGATAAAATTTTACAATGATTTTTGAAATGTCCTACTTTCTGCCTTTTCTCCTGCTGTTTCTTACAGGCTGTCAATGTTTGTGACAATCAGTTTGTACCTGACTACAGGTCAACAGAAGCCAAGTAGAAGTAACTTGGATACCTGAATAACTTCATGGAGTAGAACAATTTTCCAGGCAACACCAATCATATGCAACATTTTTTAAAAATCTAAAATATCCTAAATGAGAAATATACAATTGAGATAACAAAGAGGAAGGAGAGTACATGGTACCATTCCCAGCTTGCTAACAAAGGAAGATAACATTTTTGAAAAGTAACATTGTTCCTCACAGAAAAGTTAATATATCCTGGGCATTTGGAAATTATTGATAGTAGCAACATCGATATAAATAAGCCTAAAATTATGTGTAAACAGGAAAAGTTACTGTTTGACGAGAGCATAGAAGACTGGTGATTAGGGAATATGGTAAAGGTGCTTAACCATCTCCCTTTATTCAAAAAACAATATGAAATCACTGAAAGTATAAACCATGGGGTCATACTGTAGTACTCACTCATTATATTTAATGCCATATTATAGATTGTGTTTTCGGTTTGATGTACAGAATGTCTTATGTGTTCAAGAAACTCACAATCCACAGGGAAATCACAGAACCAACTGCGTTGACTATGGTGCTTTGTGACAAATGCTGCAACAGATGTAAAGAGAGTCCACCAGCATTAGGGAAGGACAGAAGAGTATGGGAACCCGGTTGGGGGAAAGGGTAGCACGTGGCAAACTGCAGATAATGTAATAGCAACATCTGGGTGGAGGAACAGCCAACGTAGCAGAGAATGAGGTTAGCAAAAAGTCAAAGAAAAGATTAAGAAGGAAGATCATTTTGGGGTTTTGTCATGAAGTAGGAGCTGAGTCTGAGACTGTGCCATCCGTCTCTATGGCAATGGCTGCACTGTTTAACTCCTCTGCTTTTTATCAGCATGGGAACACAGGATGTCTTATGGACCAAATTGCCCTTGTAATGTCTGAAAAGGAAAAATCTGTAATGAAGATGTAATTTAGGATGCTAGTCCTTGAATCCCAAATATGGACAGACTATGGAAAATAGCCTTATAATTCCTACATGTTTCTTTCCAAAAAGCTCTTATTGCAAGGAACAGCAACAAAGCCATGGTTTTACTATCGTTCTTGCTTCTAAAGGAAGTAAAGGATTTATCACATTATAAGTTGGCGCTAGTGTCATTACTCAGGCAGAAAACTGGGGAAGGGTGACTGTTAAACTAACCACGCATTTTGCTTTTGCAACAGTGCTATTACTAATTATTTTCTCCAATGCTGCAGCAGTACTCATGTACTGCTGTACATGTATTTCAGTACAATGCTGCAGTGAACACTGGGCTCCTGCATAACACCAAAAACAGAGGAAGGAGATAGCTTATGTATAAGAAGCCACGAGAACTTAAAATCACTGGAGTCTGTGGGAGCAACACAGTGACTAGAGAGCATGGAAGACCATGTGGTGAGATTTGATTCTTTCAGTGGGTCAGGAGTGCTTTACTATCATGACAATAAACAAAAAAGATGAAGCCCCCTGGGGAGGGGGATGATTAGGGAAAGCCATTGATCAGGAAGGACAGCTCCAGATCACAGTGTGAGCTTTTTGGTTCTCACACTTTTCTTTTTTCTAATGAATGCTCAGTTTAACAATGTGTGGTGTTACTCTACAGTCACACAATAGTCCCTGTTAATGCTATTACGACTCAAGCAGAAGCAATCTGTTGCTATATTTGTTCTCTCACCCTTCATTGTGTCCCCTTCAGTACAGAGCATCTTGGATATTTTCAGTGTAAAAGGGAAGACAAAACAGTTTATTAGTTGGGTGACCACTGTCCATATGTGAGGATGCTCATCTTATATGTGTCTTCAAAACGGACTAATAAACATAGTAGCACTGAATGTAAGTGTGGTATACTAATGTCCTCTTGATGTTTAATTGCAGGAGAAGCTCTCCCTGGAAGAGAGCCAGGAACTCCTCTGAACCAAACAGTCTTAATTTAGTTCCTCCTTTGCCTAGCTTACGCTGAAGTACTGTGATCTTCCCTGCCCCATGCTCAGAGGCTGGGCATAATTTTCTACTCTGCCTGGCTTAGCTATTGTTATGTTCAGGTGACGGTTAATTTAATCACTCATAATATTGATGCACCAAGTTACACGTGTTAATACCCAGGGTTCTCTGTTTGCAGGGCCTTCGGGTTATTTAGTGTCAGCCCATTTCTCCCATACAGTCTAAACTCAGGCTGTCTCACCCAGTTCACAAAAGAATCTTATTCTCATTAATTCTTTCACTGCTCTTAAGTGGGAAGTAGATTACATATTCAAATGCAGCAGCAGCACTAGAAACAATAATGTTTCCTGGCAACTTTCCACATGTGTACCCTCTTTGACATTATTTGACAAGTAAAGGATCCAGTTACTTGACAAGTATGAAACCTTAATTACCCCGAGTTCACATTGGTTTCGAGAACTTCAGTTAGTCCCCAAGGTGATGAGGTAAGGAGTATTCCAAGATTCAGAAAACAACTCTTTCTCTGCTGTTTGTACCAGGATGACAAGTATAGGATCACTCTATTGGAAATGATCACAGTAACTCACACACTTGCTTCTGACTACAAAACTGACTACTTACTTATAGTGCCCAAAGAGCATAGATTTGCCTGCAAGGGTGCTCAATTTTATTGAGCAGAATTAGAGGGTAGGAGGGAAGAGAGCTTCAAAGAGACTGAAACATGCAACTTTGACTTAGTCATTCTGGAATATCACCTAGAAACAGACCAATATGAAAGGCCTTAGAACACACACCCCAAATATGCCAGTTGGACATCATCTTCTGACCTCCTACATTTCACCTGTGAGATACAAAAAATAAAATAAAATAAATAACTAAATAAATGTATAAGAAAGTAAACTGGTAGATCTTCATCCCAGAAGATTCATACATTTAGAGGTTAGAGTTCAAGAAGATTATGAATAAAGAGACCTTCCTGAGCCATCCTCTTTTGCATTAGAGCAGTTTCTTTGCCCTACAAACACAGTTTGACAGAACTGTCCCCCAAAATAGTTTTCTGAGAGTCTTCTCTAAGTTCTGTGCCATATAAAACTTTAATTGAATTGTTGATTGGCTTTGCTTTTTCTCTTGTTAAAAGGAGTGTTGGCATGAATCTTGCAACAGGTGAAGGACTTTACCTTCGCACCTTTCTGTATGCACATGGGATAATAACGTTTAGTTTTAAATAAACGATTATATTGAAAATTAATCATGTCCTCCATTAGGTGCATCTGTAAGTGGGATTTACTAGCTTAGTAGCCATAAGGAGTAGGGGACAATTGCATTCAGCAGGTAGGAAGAGAAAAAAGGTACAATGCAAGCAGCACACTGGAATTAGTCATTTCTTATCTAACTTATTGGGATTGCTGCCTGTGGAAGATGAGATTTCAAGACCTGTTTGAGTGATGAAAAAAAGAGAATTAGTCGGGGAGAATCAGAAGTTTTGTGAGAGAGCAATTTGCCCAAGGTCACTTAAGTAGCCACTGTCAGAGTCAGGAATTAAAGATAGTGAAAGGAAATGGGTGTTTCTATGGTGAGTCTCTCAGAAGAACACCTTCAAGCTGATGTCAAGAATTTCCTACAGGAGGCATACGAGAATTACAGTGACCTTCACGAAATTATACTTTGACTCAGAGAAAAGAGACTCAGATTTTTTCATCTAAGGAGCTGGGGTTCCACAGGCAAACCTAAACCCACTTTCAGCATTATCTATGAAAATGCTTTTCACATCCCTATAAAACCTGGAACAAGACAAAAATTGTCTCTGCAAAAGATGAAAACTTGCTTTAGTCAGCCTTCCAACTAGCAGGATAATCTTTTTCTTTTTTAATAAAAACTTATTTGGTAAGTACTTTATTTAACCTACATATAGAGACACACATATTAATTTGTATAAATTCATACATACAAATGCATACTAATACTGTGTAGATTTCCTACTATAATTTAAATATGAAACACACTTACAAATTAATACAAAACCATAGGAAAAATCCAGAACTAAAAGTTTAACCATATATCATTTTTTCTGTGCAGCAATGGAATTTACATATTAATCAACACATAGTAGAATGTTTTCTACAGTCTTAAACAGAAGGAAGAAGAAATAATTTCAGGTTACAACAGTCACTGACATTTTGCTCTAGAAAATAAGAATAAATGAATGCAAGCATTTGCAGTCATGTTTTCTTCAGGAATCTCTCAACTATTAACCTGGGTAAGGTTGGGACCACACAACCAACCTGACTGGTCTTAGAAATTCCAAGTCTGAGAGCAAGCTCTTCTAACCAATCATGTTGTCTGGATCTGTTGATATACTTTCTTAATTACCAAATTTGCCCTCAGTCTTTCCTTCACCCACAACCAGACTAGCATTTTCCTTGCTTGTGTGCAGATACTTTTCCATTTTTCTCCCAATGAACTGAAAGTTCTCCGAAGGCGTGAGCTCAACCCAGCCCATCACTGTAACCATTGTACCTAACTAACACAGTGAACTAACACATTGATACTAACACAGTGTACATTGAACTAACACAGTAACACTCAATAAATATTTTCTAAGTAAAGCTGAGTAATGGCTTCATGATAGATGTCAAGCTTGGCATACATGAAACTCTAACTGACATCAATGGCAAATCTAATGACAGTCCTCTAGATGGTGTTTGTGTTGAACCCGCGAGGGGCTCCCCGAATCCTGATGCCCAGAGACCACCAATGCCCCCAATTCGCTGTAATAGACAAGAGGTTTATTTAAGCTGACACGCCAGGGTTCGACTCCGCCATAGAGGAATGAACCCCATAAAACAGTTCTCAGGCCCTTTAAATACATAAGCGGCTACAAAAAAGGTGGGGGCACCAAGGAGTAGGTTTTTTTAGCCCACAAGGCAACAGCCACAGGTGGTGATAAAGGAACAAAGAGTATGTTAAGTTAGGTGGTAACACAAGTGGGGAGTGTAGGCAAGGGACCCGAGGGGAGTCTGAACAAACCGGCCAGCTATACAAGCTTTGTTATTTTCAAGGACTGAGTTCTGTGGAAGGTTTCCAGAAGGAGTGAGGTCAGGGTCTCACCAGAGAGGAGAAGGCCATGTATTCATTAATTTTTACAGCCTTACATTTGCACCCCAAAACATAAAAAGTATAAAATGTCTGAACAAAAACTGAAGGCTAAGGATGTTTCATTATCAGTATGTTATCATCAGTGTGAAGGTTATTAGTAATTGATGTGTATTACACATCATGACCAGTGTTTTCCAATGTTTTCACATATACGTGTGTGTGTACATATACATATGTATATGTGTTTAGAAGTAAACATATATGTATATATACATATACACACATATATACACACACACACACACACACACACACACACACACACACACACACACGTACATAGAGTCATGGCAAATCTGGAAAACATGCACTGAGAATAACTCCACGAAGCTATTCAAAACATTCCATTTTAAAATTTTATTTGTTCATTAACGTTGCATAAAATTTATACTGTACTTTTAATATATTGTATACAAAATTGTATGAAATGTAAATGCATAATTATTAAAAATGTTATGTGTGTGATAATTTGATATTTGTCTCTACTGTGGGGTATTTTCATGATCAAGTGAATTAGAATATTTGACACCAACCATAGGTATATGTGTGTGTGGTATGTGTGTTTGGTGTATATGTATACACTCTCACACATAAGTATATGTACTGTAAGGTTACCTGAACTCTTTCTCATCAAATGTGATATTCTTAATTATAGTCAGCAAGCTGCACACTAGATCACGGCAACACATTGGTGTTATAACATTTATATGCTTCAGCTAACTTCTCCTCTACCCTCTATTCCCTAGCAACTATCATCAGGTTCTGCTTGGATAAGTTCAAGTGTTTAAGCATTCATGTGTAAATGGCATCATATTTCAAGACATTTATCTTTTTGTGTCTAGCTTATTTCACTGTTTTAAGAATAATTAATCAATGTTACTTGAAAAATCTAGTATTTTAAAAATAAATTTAAATATTTCTATAACTGTAAAAGTGGAAATATAATTCTCTAAAAGACCATTCTACTGCAGAGGTTATCATAACTTAAGTATCCTTGGTATTTGGATCTTAGTTCTTACCTTTATAAAGTTCAGGACTTTTAGAAACATATCGATATTTCATTATCTTCTCAGTAAATATAACAATATCTACTTCATAGGAATGTTGTAAATATTATAGTATGCAGAATCAGAATTGCATTCATATATTATTAATGTTATATGCTAATATATCATGATAATAATTATGTTTATAAATAATGTAGTTAACATCTGAGGAATTTCAGTCAGCAAGCATTTCTGTTGGTCCTTCCAGCACTGCATATTCTATTTACTTCTCCCAAAGTTCTTTGGCACCCAACATATATTGCTAAATACATTAATATGATTACATTATTGATATTATGGGACTTTATTCTTCTTGTTTGATTTTTTAACTGTGACATTTTCTTAAAGAATCAACTTGGACTGTTTCTCCACTATCCTTGCCTAGACCTCACTGCCTAGGTTATATAATGATGTTTCCTTACGCTGTAATTTGGATCTGAAATGTCTTTCAAGGTTCACACAAAGAAGGTTTGTTCCCCAGTTAATATTGCTACTGAGAAGTAGGGTGTAATTCAAAGAATTTAGGACAATTTTGGTGTATCCAGGAAGGTAATGGTAGGACCCTGACTTATTTATGATTTTTTGTTGAGCTTTGCATATACTATAATGTTTTTTCTCTCTACAGGCTTCTGTCATGATTTGGTTATACTCCTTTTCTTGGTGAAGACTTGAAGAAATGCCTATCCCTAGTAAATCCATAGTAAGAAGGCAACGATTAACTAAAGAAATTATTAATCTAAGGCCACGTTGCTGAACTAATACGTTTATTCCAATTACTTACAGAAGCACAGGTGTAATGACAATTCGGGAATTTGGGTTTCTTCAAAAAACACAGGAGAATTATAAGAATGTGTTTTCATTTTAATACCAGGTATAGGGATATGGGGCTACTTCAAATTGTCTGCCGCAGCTGACTCTGATTTCTCTGTAGCAGAGGCATGGTTTTGACAGCTGTAGATAATTTTTATCATTGGGTGACTTTTGGAATTCTGGGAACATTTCAGAGGGTATATAAATTCTAGAGCCCCAGTAGGTGGGGGTTGGTGATTGATGATGATTCGGGGTAGGGGTGGTTGTTGCAGTTTTTTAGTAGTCATGCTCAAAGGGGGATGGAAGAAGAAGAAGAGGAAGAAGAAGAAGAAGAAGAAGAAGAAGAAGAAGAAGAAGAAGAAGAAGAAGAAGAAGAAGAAGAAGAAATTAGATTTGGGAATCCTTATCTCTATCCCCTCTAGCCTTCTTTCTCTCCTATCTAGTGATAGGGGGTGAAACCAAGGGGTAAAATGGTGGGAAAAAGAAGAACCCTAAAGTAGCAAAGACTGGCTACACACAGGCAACTCAAAGGCAGTCACTCCACTTAGAGTTTTCAGGGACAACTTTCAAGCAGCTACACCACTGAGGAATCCAATTTATTTGTGGTATAGATGATTCATGAATCCACGTGACTGACAAGTTCCTTGGGCTACGTGGCAGCAGTTACACCACTGGAGAGGCCTTCAGTGTGGAATAACTTCAGAGTGCATAGTAGCCTCACGATCAGCTCACAAAAGGTCATGTGTCCCATTATCCCTATGATCTTACTGTCTCACAAATTCTGTCTCTACCATTCCATTGCTAAGTTTTGAAACATTGGAAACACATAAAACAGATAGGTACAAAACTTATTTGCTACAATTGGCAGTTTGGTAGTAGTTGTAAATTGCCAAAACCAAAAAAACAAAAACACTAAAGGTGAACGGAACACTCAATTTTGGCTTGGAAAATTAGTTAAAAAAAATACCTATTCAAGCAGGAAACTGGGAGGTACTGGAAATTCGTGGAAAATGGAAGATTCTGTACCAGTTAGCAACATCTGTAAAGCTTCTATAGGTATGTAGTAATTTAGTTGTGTGGCTTTGAAGCTCAGGAAACATATCTCATTCAGGATTGCATATTTGAGAATCATTCATGTATTTAACTAATTTTTTTCAGTGTCTTATGCATGGAAGATCGCTGATCTAGATACAGAATCGTTGATCCTCAGAATACTTACACACTAGAAAGGGTTTTGAAAAGTGTGCAAGGAAAGAAACTCAGTCACGATGACTTTGCACCTTAAGAGAAAGGAGGCCAGGGAGTTCTAAGAAACCGTGAAGTAAGAATAAAGAGTCTTATGACCAAGACCAAGCCCAGAAGACCTACAAAAATTTTGAGATTTTTATTTTGTTACCTCAATGAGATTCTATGGTGGATGTAGCAAAATAAAAACTCAAGTAAGGCAAACAATAAAACTTTCATTCAATATAATTAACAATTAAATAGTGTATATTTGTTGGTTTTGTTGCTTATATCTTTGTTTTAGGCATTTTCAAGAACTCATAAAAAAGAATCTACAATGAGTTGATAGAGATGAGGGAGGCAGTGAAATTGTTGTGATAAGATAACATAGCAAGAATATATTACAGGCACTCTGGCCATTTTCACTACAGAACAAAACAAAATCTGATTTGAAAATGCCATTAAACATATTTTTTTTTGTTTTTTTTTTTTTTTTTGGTTTTTCGAGACAGGGTTTCTCTGAATATCTCTGGCTGTCCTGGACTTGCTTTGTAGACCAGGCTGGCCTCGAACTCACAAAGATCCGCCTGCCTCTGCGTCCCAAGTGCTGGGATTAAAGGCGTGCGCCACCACCGCCTGGCTCATTAAACATATTTAATTAGAGTAAGAACTAATGAAATCCACTTACCTGGAATTACTACAACTGACTCAGCTTTGCTCTCTCACGTGTTATGAAGAATTGCTTAGAGCCTTTATATTACCTACTGTATTATTTTGATTTACATTAAGTGTGGTGCTTTGTCTTTCTCCAGATGATTTTGAGATGGTTGTTATTTAGGGCTTAAGTGGATAAATTCCCCTTTAAACAATTAGTACTAGAATTCCAGAGCATCTTAGACTTTATCTGAATGCAAGGATAATTATGTATTGCTAAACCTAAGTTTTAAATGAAAAACAAATTTTAGTTATTTGAACACTTAATTTGAAAAATGGTAACAATAATATTTGAAGATTTTTTAAAAATAAGGGTATACACAATAAGCACTCACAAAAGAATGTTGTTGCAATACACTGAGTTGTGTGTGTTCTCACAATGTAAAAGCAAACCAAAAGTGTTGTTTACCTTAGTACTATATATAATTACTCTGAAAGACTCATTATAGTGATTTCTAATTGCTTTTCTTAACTTTGCAAGAAAAGAAAAATGGAGTAAGAAGTAAAAAGCAACAAAGCAAAGTAAAATTGGTGAATGGAAAGTAGTTTTACTCAGTAGATGTGTAAATTCCTGATCTTCATATGGTCTAATTATAATGCTATGGATAAATGAGACATAGAAGAAATGATTTCCAAATATTCTTTTTTTGCTTAAGTGATGAAAAACTCAGCTCTTTGATTGGCCTTCTTAAAAGGGAGGGTTACTCCCGAGAAACAAAATGTCCATTTTCATTTTGGTTTAATGATTCACTATCCAAGTGTGAAATTAGATAAATAGACAATCTGTCATGCAGAGATACAATTTTGAAATGCCAAGGTTTCTTTTTTGACAGTGTCACACAGTGTATCTATTTTTCCTTTTCCCCCTTTTTCGTAATTTGCAGAATACTGTTAAAATGTTTGCCACTGTTACAGAGAAGGAGACATACAATAGACTGTATTATTAATCAACAAGATGCTGAAAGTCATCCACAAAGTCCTCTGTCTTCTAGATTCATCAGAGGAGATAGAAGTACCTGCTTTCATGGAAAGCTAGATGCCCTCTGTATGAATGATCTTAGAGATCTCGGATACATCTCTCTTTGGAGAAACAGGATTTTCTATCCATTCATTCCCAACTGTATCTTTATATCATTATTTGAAAATTACAGAGATGGAAGAAGGGATATCATTTTCAGAGCATGGGAAGCACCAGTTTCTCCTAACAGACTTCTCAACAAAAAACACATTTGCTTCTGAAAGAAAAAAAAAATGTGTATACAGGACAGTGGTAAAGCTAAAGCCTAATTGAAATTAATTTCCTCAAAGTTGTTTTATTGAACTAAGTCTCTTCATAGTTTAGATGAGAATAAGGAAATTCTTCCCTGTTGATGATATTTCTGGGGTAATACAAGCACACAAAGGAAATAGCAATTTGATCCTGTATCAGAAATGTTTTATTTTAGCCATGATTTTTTATAACACTGTTGCATACTCTTCTACCTCATGTACAGAAAAAAAAAAGAATTGAGCCATCCTCAGAATACACTTAATCAGTAGAAGAAAATCTTATCTATACCAAGAGACCACATCTTATTTCATATTATTCATAACACAAACTCCTATATGCTCAGACTAAAAGAAGATGTGAAGAATTTGTACCCTAGTTACAGAAAAAAATAGTTTTAAGAGATCTTCTGGAATTCAATAACAAACATTTACAGACCATGGTGACTGAATGATCAGTATGACACCATCAGATAAAGCCAACATTGCCCAGCTGCTTCATTCCACAGTAGCAAGGAAAGCAAAACAGAACAGTTGAAATACCAACAAAGATCTGACATCTGAATAAATTTGCAGAACTGTGTTTGATGACCCAGAGAATGTCATTCTAACACTAGGTGATTACAGGTCAGAAGAAACGCTAAACCCCTTAGAGAGAACATAGATACAATGTGCTTGCCCAGTTCTTCCAATGAAGAAAACAACGGAAAGCAGTCTGACTTGGTGGAAAAAGTTGATGTAAGGCCAAGTTTTTGTACCTCATTATTAAAAAAAAATAAAAACAAAAAACAAAACAAACAAAAAAAAAACCCAAAGTTTCCACTTAGTAGACTTTCAAATTCCAAGAGGGAGAGTTTCTGTAGAGAACATTGTCAGCTCATGATTGTTTCAGGGGCCTCAGAAAATACATGTATGTTCTGACGGTGGTCCTTGTCTGGACTGGTTTGCATTTGTTTTTGTTATGGAAAAGTAAATGGCAATAACAATAATAATAATAATAATAATAATAATAATAAGCAACACCAAATATCCTTAGAAGGCTATCAGATTATATTCTTAGTTCATCTCTAGTGACTGACAAGAGACATTCCTTAAACACAAATATATGAATTCATAATAACTCTCTTAGGAAGCACATGGTTTATATTTCATATTTCATAAGCCCACTTCTTCCTCTCCATCAACTCTGACAAACACATGCGGATAAAGGTTCTGGTACAGTTGATATTTCAAAAGCCAGTCAACAAGAAACAGTCATCAGATTCTCTAGACAACTCTCCAAATAAGAGTATCATGTAGGAAAAGAGGCTCTGCCTCCAAAGGTAACTCTTCCTCTTTTTTCTTACTCTTCTTTGTGACAGTATCAATTCTCTACTCAGTAGACAGCAAAATATGTGCTTCACAGCATTTATAACATGTCCTGGGGCAGAAAGTCTGTAAAGAGAGGCTGACAAAGATATCTCACACTCAGTAATGAACTCTAGCCATACCTCTGCCAAACAGAGACTCTTACAGCCTCTAGGTTCTCAATATAACTATTATTTCTACTCCATAGAAAAGATGTAGCAGGCAAAAGATACAGTTATGCAATCAAATACTTAAATATATTTTTAAAATACAGGATAAAGTTAGTCTAAAAATTTGTTCAATTTGATTTTGAGGTTAGTCAAATATTAATAAAGACATCATCTATTCCTGCTCTTTTCCACCAAATTTTATTTTAATGCCACCAGTAAATGTCATATGCAGAAACTGTACATTTTATCATTTGTGGCCATAAATTATTTACACAGTTCAAATCAGACTGGAAAAGAAATTAGGATGTGTAGTACATCTTCAAGAAAAATGTTCAGCTTGGGGAGTACCTAGTGGAAAATTCAGCAACTTTATAAAGATGTTATTTTAAAGAAATACACATTTTGTACTCACCGAAAATAGTATATTCAGTTATATGTATTACAGCCAAGTCATGTCACAGGTGCATACCTGCATATAGTTCATTGGTGGCCATTTTACAACAAAGATTCTATTGTAACTTTTTTTTGTCTTTGGGCTTGACTAGCTAAGTTTTCATGATCCAATATTAGTGTGGGTCATGGTTGACCTCTGTTGATACTCTATACATAATAGATAAATATGAATTTAAATGATGACTTCCAATTTATTCCATTTGGATAACAGATACCATTTTGGCCTTTTAGTTATTGGTCAATTTGATAATTAGTAGAAACCTGCATATTATGCTCTACCACATTCATTGATAAATAAATTGCTATTAGCTTACAAAAGAAATGGCAACAACAATACAACAAAATCCCAACAAGCTGTGACTCATTATATAGTCTTCTAAGATATACAACCTCAGTCTTCTGGTCACTTCTCAGAAATAATCTTATTTGGTGAGTTTGTTCTTCAATTCATTCATTTGCTACATAATTATGCTATTGTGGCTTATTTTCTTCTTATATTTATAAAAGGAAGAAATCGAAATTTGCATCAATTTTTTTCATGTTGTTCTACCAAAGAAAGAGAGAAACTCACTCTATGAGATCAAGACATGGTATAATAGCCAGTGAGATTGCTCAGCTGATAAAGGAGTCTGACACCAAGGCTTCCTGTCTGATTTGAATTTGATCCCTTTCCCGTGATGGAATGGAAAAAAAACAATCCTACAAGCTATCCAGTGACCTCTACTTATAAACCCACAGCATCACACTTGTATATACACACACACACACACACACACACACACACACACACACACACACTAAATAGATACATGCATACATACAAACATGGAATTAGCTTTAAAATTTAAAATTCAGAAAAAGATAATGTATTGAAATACCTCTTTTTTCAGTGTCAGGGATCTTATATGATTCCCACACCCCAAGGAACACTTTAATTTCCCAAAGAGTAAAATAACATTGGCAGATAGTACCCTGGCTATTGTCAAACAGTGTCTTGAGATTAATTGGTATAATAACCAATTTGAAACTGAACTTCTGGTCCCCAGAGCACATATTAACTAGCAAAATTATACACAACATATATTAGTTTCACTGCCACTTTTCAAGACTAACATAATTACTCACTATATTCTACATATTGTTCTTTTTTAATTTTAATGTTTTTTTTATTTCTTCAAGTTACATCTCAATCAAAATCCCCTCCCTACTCCATCCTCTGGTCCCACCCTCATGCCCTCATCTCCCTCACTCCCCCATCACTTTCCTTTTTTTTAAGTTTAAGGTATAACTTTTTCTCCCCAACATTTCTCCCCAACAAGTTCCCCTTTCAGTCCAACAAATGGCTCTTTCTCTTATAACAACAAATATAATACAAAACAACAAAAATAATTAGGCCACAATTATGAGAATTATAAGGCTTAGCATACATTCCCAATATCCAGTCCATATGTATTTGGCACCTGACTTTAACATTCTACTATCTAACTATCTCCATGAGTTTAAAGTTCTATATCCAACTCAGCTTCCATCCTAACGTGCATCACCATTTTAAAAACATCTTCTTAGATCCAGAACACCCTCTCAATTCCTAAACAACTCAAAATTTAACTATGAAACTCTAGCTATCTATTCTTCAACCATCTCAGAGACCTGAGAGGGATACATATATCTGCTTATACAGGAAGTGCAGGGCCAGCAGCTTCCAAAACTAAGAAATGACATACCAGTGGCTGCTTAGACAGTCCCCAACTTCTCTCCATACATTACAGCATCAGCATCAATCTTCAGGTGTCTGGCCATGTTTCTCTGACAGACATTTATTATAAAGCAGGAATTATGAAGGACTTGCCTACCCTGTCATGGCAGAGCTAGGCTGTCGACTTACCTGCTTCTTATTCTTTACACCCACAAATAAGCGTAACCACTACCCCTCAGCAAAGAGCTTTTTTTTGGCAGCAATGGGGACCATCACAAAAACCACAACTGGACACAATGCAGAACTTCATATATGATTGGGTGCCCAACCCCAGTGCATATATCCTCCTCACAGTTCCTGCATCTGTGGCTCAGGACACATCATGGAAGAAGGGACAGAAAGATTGTAAAAACCAGAATACCAGGCAATATGCATTCTCTCCTAGAAATGGTTACATAGGCAAAACCAAATAATGACAATATCAATTTCAATGTTCAAATGGAAGGGGGAAATTTTCACAGGGTGGGTTTCACACTTAATCAAAGAACTTTAAGCAATTAAAAACTACCTGGAGAAAGAAAACTAGCCTCATCCAGGGATGAGTCCAATTATTGGTTAAACCAATTAGGGTAATCAGTCTTGAAACCATATAAACACAAACAACAAAAGTCAGTGGGTTGATTTACATGTGTTTATGCACACACACACACACACACACACACACACACACACACACACAGGTATGTAACAATAATAGTCAAAGAAAAAGAGGTTATCAACTTGACAGCAGGGGGAAGTGTGGGAGGGGTTTGAGGAAGCAAAGCTGGGAGTGGCTGGAGGGAAGAACGAGAGAGAGAGAGAGAGAGAGAGAGAGAGAGAGAGAGAAAGAGAGAATGATGTAATTCTATTTCAATTAAAATATTTTTTAACCAGGTAGTAGTGGCTCAAGACAGAATACTAGCACTTGGGTGGCAGAGGCAGGTAGATCTCTGAGTTCAAGGTTGGGCTGATCTACAGAGTAAGCTCCAGGATAGTGAGGGCTACACAGAGAACCCCACTTCTCTCTATATATAATTTTTCCCCACATAACTATGAAATCATGCTAGGATCTCACAAAAAAGTGTTTTGTAAAATACTAGTTTAGTTAGGCAAAATTATTTTCTCAAAATTTTAGGAAATATTTGCTCTTTGTTCCTCTTGGAGGTTTTAAATACAGTATTATTTAAAATAGTTATAAAAATTTTAGCAGAAAGAAATGTCTTTATTTCTGCTTGATCCAAAGTTCCCTGCCACTGTTTGAGGAGATGAATTTAAATCATATCATCTATAAAGGTGATAAGCTTATCGCTTCTCACAGAACTCATTTTAAATTGTTTATAGACATTATCTTTCATTTTTGTAAGGTGTGGTTTCAAGTTTCCCATAATAGGGAAGGTCCTTAAAGGTGGAAATCAGGCTGTGGGAAACATATTGGATTCAGAGAGCAGACTAAGCTTGAACTCCAGCTTGGAAACCAAGGCAATCATCCCAGCTCCTGATTTGACTTGGATATTGTACACGCAGCCAGCAGGATGCATCACGCTGGGGCACACAGCATCGGAACTGAGGTCTGAGAAACCAGCATTCAGCCAAGAAAATGACAGTCGTCTCACCACAGGTAGGTCTCCATTTTCTTGCCTGAATGGCCAAGAGTCTCATCAAAGAAAGTCATGCTGTACATCAGGATGAGGCAGGTAAGGTCTCGGCTGGATTTCATGTGAATGAAATAAAGGAAATGTGATATTTTAGTACATTTAATATTTTTGGAGGAAGTTCTGAATGATATATCTTAAACACATGTATAAAGAAAAATCATTAAAACAAACCATTAATTTTTTTATGAAACACAGGATAGACTTAAAGAAGAGCTAAAAAAAAAACAAAAAACAAAACAAACAAACAAAAAAAAACCCAACCCAAACCAACAAAAACCACACACAGTTATACACAGCTGAGAGACAGATGAACACTGTATCTGAGAAGAAGAGAAGGAGTAGGGACCCCTGATGGTAGTTACGTATATGATAGATGGATCCTCATCCTTCTATTCTCATGCAGAACATTCTATTTTCCTGTGAAATGTTATCTTCTGACTATTTCTGAGAAGTTAACCTACTTTGAAGAATCTCCACATCTCACCATTTATAGACTTTTGCAGCATTGCAGAAGATGTTAGCTGTACTGAGAAACAGTCTCATTAGAATTATATCACTAAATTATGGTGAAGACATTATGGTGAATTTACTGGAATTTCAATGCTATATCTCACATGGATATTTGTAAATGCAGTATCATCATTTCATAGACACTAATTTCATAAAATGTGGCATTTCTAATATGTTTAAGAACAAAATTGGTGGTAGCTAACATATCTAGAGGTACTTTTATTGGTATTGAAAATATGTATGAAATAAAAATAATGCTTGTATAAAATGTAAATTGATTTGATAGTGATTATAGACATTCTCATCTACATTTCATAAAAATCTAAATATTCAAGACCAGAGAATCATTTAAAATCTTTTTGTAAAATTTAATAATTCTATTGTCTCATTTTTGACAAATAATAGATTTTCTTAATCATAGTATCTCTGATGGGTAATAATATAATCATTCCAACATTATTCAAATTTAAGAGAGTTTCTTACTCTGGAACCAAATTGTATGCATCCATTTTCACTACTTGATAGTATAATTTGCTGTTATTTAGTTTCTTTCATATGTTACATGAAGCCAGCATGTGGGAAAATCATCAGTTTAAGTTTTATCCGGCTCAAGAGAGATGCCCTCAGGCAATATGCTAAATTGTATTTAATTGCTTCCTTCAATATATGCAATTTTGCAGGTAGCTTGAGTTGATCTTCAGAGATTTTAACATTTCTATTCATTCAAGACATATTCATTGGGTAAGTGAGGTGATGGTTTATATGGTAAAGTGCTTATCTTGGAAACATAATGCTATGAGTTCATTCTATATACCTCATATAAATACCCCCCCACACACACACACACAACCACACACAACCACACACACACACACACACTAGCCAGTCATGTCCTAGGCAATGCTTTAGACAATGATACTTGTCAATGAATGTTTAAAAGGACAAGATTCCTAGTCTCAATCTTCTTGTTTCATTTGATTCAGCTCTGTGATTAATGGTAGGGAGACAACATAAAATAAAACAAACTAAAGAATTTCAAATAGAGATACATGTGAAAAAATAAAAAGGTTATCTGAGAGAGAATAAGCTCAGAAAGTTCTTATTTATAAAAGAAAATAAAATTAGGCTTCTATTTGAACCATAAATAAATCAATGACCTGAAAAGCAAAAGAAGAAAATTTCTTTTGGAATTTTAGAGCAATTGCAAAGTTTTGTGAAGGACAAGACTTGGTTCTTTAGAGGAATGGAATGAGCACTAGGTAAATAGCTGGAATGACGAGCCAGTGAGTAATGGATGGGAGGTAGGAGGTGGTGATGTGGGCACTGCAAGGAAGCTGAATGCATTTAGAAAGGTCTTCCATCAGTTCTTTGCTGCTTGCATCCTGTAGACAGTGGATTTTCACACAAACTCAAAAGAACGTGGCCATTGCCTTCCCTAAGCTAACATAGAAAATGTAAGCATGAGTCTGATCACATATAGGTCTCATTTGCTAAATATAGGCTTAAGAATAAGTGGTCTAATTTGCTCCAGGAAAAATATTACCTGACCCCCCCTCCAAAAAAAAAGGTAATTGTCCCAGAGTTAGGATTAGGGCAGGGCTC
>CAJQZJ010034040.1:979043-995996 GCA_907164525.1 Lophiomys imhausi
GGGGGGAGTAGGGAGGGGATTGTGATTGAGATGTAACTTGAAGAAATAAAAATAAATTATTAAAAAAAAGAATAAGTGGTCTAACATGATTTATCTGATCTTCAAAATTAAGTTTAACTATTTTTTTCTGTTATTAAAACTTTAGAAAATATACACAACATTGTAGATTTTATTTCTTTTGATGAAGTAAGTCATCTTATCTGACCACCTTCTTGCAGTTTTCCCCACAATGTTAGCATTATTTAGATAGGGAAATCACTTTGAATTTTGACACGGTACACAGTCCAACATACTTTCTCAATTGTATTCTTATTCTTTTGTGTACAATACTTTCTTACCCTTCCGATTTTTTTGCCATACCATGGGAAAATCCTGTGTGCATATCTGGGTCCAGTTTTCTTCTTTTTGTTTGGAAACCAGAGTATCTCAGCTTAAACATTTATCTTGACAACCATCCCTTGATAAGTAAGGACATATTTTGACTTACTAGACATCTTTACCAACGTATCATCCTGCCTATTCCATGGCCATTTATCTGCTTTTATTCTGAAGCTATAGTCTATCTGTAAACTGTGAACTCTTTTAGGCGTTTATCACAGTGAGTGTTTCCACAATAAATAATTGATTATCAATTTATTAGTATATGTGAATGCATAACTCCACCAAAAAGTATTCTGAAGTACACTGATTATGGTCATTTAATTCCAGTATGGTTTATCATTCTGATCTGCTCCAAAGATTAGAACATTTTATACCATTGCCTAAAGAGTTAATCCAGCTCAGAGTGTTGATCAATTGGGCTCAGGAAAGCTGATTCATTCAAGACATGCTAGAGTGATGGGAGGATTACTTATCTCTTTAAACAGATCATGTACTTATCCCCCCCGCAAAAGTCCCTCCCCCCGTGTAGTTGTCTATAAGACTTCAAATTTAAAAGCACATCCTTGTCTCTTCTTTTCTTTTCCTTTAGAGAGTGGCCAAAGTCTTGAGAACATTTGCTTTGGAACTCTGGGCTTGTAGGTCTTTTTATGAAGCCTCTCTTCACATTTGCCATGCCACTATTTTCTAGCCTGAATTGTTGAAAACACTCAATATCTTGGTGTCTAGTTTAAAAGACATGGTCACCTTTCTCTCTTTAGTCCATCTCTGTCCTCACAGCAATTGTCTTGTTGTTCTGTTGCTGGTCTTTCAAATAAAAAGATCCAAGAGTATCCTTCTGGGTCTTCCTTTTGTTTGTTTAGATAATTTTATAATTTTTATTTTTTCTTGAGAATTTTGTACACATATAGAATGAAACATGACCATATCTGACCTCATTTACCTCCTCCAAATCCCCTCAAAACTCACCCATACAATCCCCCTCCTGTCTTGCATCTTTTTCTTTCTACAATGCACTAAGTCTAATTATTGCTGCCTATGTACATAGTGTGGGCCACCTGATGGAGCATGATCCTGTGATTTCTGTCTCTGAAATTTATGTAATTCATTGTTGTTATTGATTTGCACATGTTGAATCATCATTCCTGCATAATTGAAATAAAGGAAACTTCATCATACTTAATAATGTTTTTATCTGATTCTAAATTCACTTTAGAAGCATTTTTTTGATAATTTTCAACTATATTCATCAATAAGGTCACCCTACAATTTTCACTTTATATGATGTCTTGACTTTCTGTCACTATTAGGGTAATAATCTTCATATAAAGAATTGAAAGCCTTTCTTTCTATATTTGATGAGATAATTTGAGTAGTATTGATATTAGAACCTCTTTGAAGTTTCAGTAGAATTTTTTTTTGACATAAATTTACTTGGGAGATTTCTTATTTTTATTACTGTTTTAATCTTATTACTGATTATAGACGTATTTGAATTATTTATTTCATATTGGTTTAATGTTAGCATAGGAGGTGGATCTAGATATTCATTTCTTTCAATTTAGTGGAATATAAGGTTTTTTATGTTTATTTATTACTTCAAGTTACATCTCCATCACAGTGCTCTCTTTCTACCCCTCCCAGCCCTCCCCTCCCCTCACTCCCCCTCTTCCTCCTATTCTAGTATAAGTTTTGAGGACATTTTCTCATAATTTTCTGAATGTCAATGGTATCGGTTGGAATGTTTATCTTATGGTCTCTAATTTTATTAATTTGGGCCTTTTTATCTTCTTTTGGTTACAAATTTGTAAATTTTGTTCATATTTTCAAAAAACTGTTTCCTTGTTTCATATTAAAATTTTTGTTTGTTTGTTTTATTCATTTCTTACTGATTTTGATAGTTACTGTCTGCTATTATAGGATTTGGCTTTTTCTTGTATTTCCAAGACCTTCAAGTATGATATTAACTTATTTGAAATATCTCAATTTTTGAAATTGAAAATAGATTCTTCTCTCATATAATACATCCCAACCACAGTTTCCCCTCCCTCTACTTTTCTGATCTCCCATCCCGCTCCTCCCTTTTCAAAAAGATCCACTTCCCATCCTTTTTCCTTCAGAAATGAATAGGACTCCCAAGAAACAACAACCAAACATGACCAAAACAAGATACTATAAGACAAGGCAAATCCCTCCTTTCAAGACTGGAAAAGGGAACTCAATAGGAGGCTGAGTCCAGTGAGCAGGCAAACAAATCAGAGACACACATGATTCCACTTAGGAGTCCCACAAAAAAAACCAAGTAACTAGCCATAGCATATGTGCAGAAGACCTTGGGAAAACCAATGCATATCCCATGTTTGCCCCTTGAGTATCTGTGAACATATGTGAAACCTGTTTAGTTGATTCAGTGAGCCATGTTCTCCTGATGTCCTCCATCCCCTCTGATCCCTACAATTTTTCTTCCACCTCTTCAGTGGTGTTCCTGAGCTCTGAAGAGAGGGATTCAGTGGAGACCTTTCAATCAGACTCTCTCTGCACAATTTCTAACTTGGAGCTCTGAACCCTCTTCAATCCACTGACAAAGGAAGCCTCTATGATGACTGACTAGAAACGCATGGATCTATGGTATAGCAGAGTATCATTAGGAATCATTTTGTTAAATTTTGATTCTTTTTCTGGTTATGTTTGGTTTTACCCTATATCTCTGGGTTATTTGGTCTCCATTTTCTGGTCATATAAGCTGTGTAGGGCTTGGGCTCCCTCTCATAGGCCTCAAGTTAAACCAGATATTAGTTGGGCACTCCCACACATTCTTTGTCATTGTTGTTCCAGTACATCTTGTAGGCAGGACCAATTTATTTCAGATCAAGGTTTTTGAGGCTGAGTTGGTGTCCATATTTCTCTTTCTATAGCTTGCAGGGTACCTTCTTGAAAGAGAGGAGAGAGTGGTGGTGAAAGCTCCATGCAGACACTAGTTTGCTATGTTCAATGAGCTTCGTGGATGTTGTCCTCAGCAATGAGCTCCATTGTCAGATTTCAGAGAGCAACTCTCTGCCCTATCTTCAGCCTGGGTTATTTGGGGACCTCCATGTCACCACCTCCAGCAACATCTTGAGCAAATTCAACATCAGCACACCACTAGAACAGTTGCCTGGCTGTAAAACATGGTCAATTCAGACTCTGTATCCTCCATTATTGAGAGTCCTCAGTATGGTCATCTTCATAGATTCCAGGACATTTCCACTGCACTAAGTTTTCTCACCACCTGCCAAATGGCCCCCAATTCCAGCTATCTCTCCTGATATACCCTCCTTCCATACCTTCACCTTCTCTACCTGGTCCCTCTTGCTCCCATCTCCCTAGATCCCAGTTCACTCTCAAAATCTATTCTATTTCCCCTTCCCAGAGAGATGCATGCATGCCCCCTAGAGCCTTCCTCTTTATCTAACCTCTCTGAGTCTATGGATTTCAGCAAGGTTATCATTTCCTTAACAGTTAATATTCACTTGTAAATGAATAAATACCATGTTTTCCTCACTGGGGATGAATTTTCTAGTTGCATCTATTTGGCTACAAATGTGTCACTTTTTAATAGTTGAATAACTCTCCATTGGGTAAATGTACCACATTTTCTTTATTCATTCCTTAGTTGAGGGTCATCTAGATTGTTTCCAGTTCCTGGTTATTATGAATAAAGCTGCAATGAACATAATTGAGCAAGAGTCTTTGGCATAGGGTTGAGCATCCTTTGAGTAAATGTCCAAAAGTGGTATAGCTAGGTCTTGAGATAGATCAATTCCAAATTTTCTGAGGAATCACCATATTGATTTCAATAGGAGCTATATGTTTGCACTACCACCAACAATGGAGGAGTGTTCCCCTTACTTTACATCCTTGTCAGTATCAGCTGTCACTTGTGTGATTGATCTTAGCCATTCTGACAGGTTTAGATATTATAGCATATTGGGATAGAATAGCAAAGTAGTTTTGATTTGCATTTCCCTGATAGGTAAGGATGTTAAACATTTCTGTAGCTGTTTCTCAGTCATTTCAGATTCCTCTACTGAGAATTAACTGGTGAAGGTATCACCATCCCTGATTTCAAGTTGTACTACAGAGCAGTAGTAAGAAAAACCACATGGTATTGGCATGAAAACATATGTGTTGATCAATAGACTTGAATTGAGATCCAATCACAAATCCACATGTCTATAGATACCTTATTTTTGATAAAGAAGCCAAAAATACACACTGAATAATAGAAAACATCCTCAACAAATGATGCTGGTAGAATTGTATGCCTTCGTGCAAAAGCATGGAAATAGATCCATGTTTATCACACTGCACAAAATTCAAGTAGAAGTGGATCAATGACCTCAACATAAAACCAGACACACTGGAGCAGACAGAAGAGAAAGTGGGGAATAGTTCTGAACATATTTACACAGGAGACAACTTTCTGAACAGAACACCAGTAGAGCAGGCACTAAGATCAACAATTAATAAATGGGACCCCATGAAACTGAAAAGGTTCTGTAAGTCAAAATACATGGTCAATTGAATAAAGTTGCAGCCTACAAAATGAGAAAAATATTTTACCAGCTCCATACCTGAAAGAGGTCTAATACATAAAATATAAAGAACTCAAGAAACTAGTTATTAAAACACCAAATTATCCAATTAAAATAAGGGATGTAGATCTAAACAGAGAGATATCTTAAAATTTTTGATGAAGTATTCAGCATTATAAAGTTCTCTCTAAGATTGCCTTTATTATGTTTATATATTTTGATAAATTGTATCTTAATTTTCACTCAATTCTATAATATTAAGTTTTCCTTCTTGATTTCCTCAGTGACCTATACATACATCATTCAGTGGTGAATTGTTTAATCTCCATGTGTTTGTATTTTATGTAGTCATGTTTATATTTGAATTCATCTTTTATTTCCCATGGCTTTATTACTCAGCCTCTGTCAGAGGTATGTAAATACATTTTTACTACTGGAGTCCAGGATCATTACTGACTGAATAACTGTAATCTCATTTATTCTTTTCACCTATCCAATGAGCTGCTTTTTCATCCTGTCAATATTTTGTCCCTATTACACTTACTTGGAATATAAAACCATGAAGATACCTTTTTCCTAGGATAACCACTGTAGTTAACAATCAGATTTACACAAGACGAGTACCACAGAAGCTGAATCACTGTTTCCCAAGTAAACAATGAGTCTCTACTCTCCTGACTCAGAGTAATACATTGTCTAACCAAGAATTCTAACAAAAAAGCAAACAACAGAAAAGAACTTGTCTCCTTAAAGATCCCACATCAGCTAATATAACCAAGAAAACATATTTGATGCAGTGACTAATAACACCAGTCTGTATATCTGTCAGAACATTTGATTTGTGAATTCTAAGACATCTTCTTAAGTGTCTTTAATAAGTTTATTTGAATGAATTCCTTTGTACTTAAAAACTTATTTCCATTCCTTTTTAATAACAGCAATATGAGAATGCAAGGCACTGCATCCTGCATTGTCTAGATGTTCCTTTTTGCTAGCATTGCTACATTTCAATTTTAAAATGTGTGCTGTTTTAAATTTGCTTTGCTTTCAGTTATTTCGACTGTGTTATTTTGTCATATAAAAACTAGAATGCATTATTGACAGCCATGCATTCTAAAGAGATAAAATTTATTCTAAGGATAAAGGAGGCTCTGTCCAACAAACTTTAGCATGAGCAGGTATTATGATGCACATTACCCAGGACAGAATCCCATGGAAATACAAATTGAGATGTGCATCTCAATGCAACAGTGATGGCTTCCATAAACATGGGTAGAAAATGAAATGCAAATAGATACAGCACTTAAGACTACAACTGGAGAGGCAGGTGCAGGAAGATAGCCAAGTTTTTCTTAATGAGACTCTTCGACTTTGCTCCAGTTAGCCAATTTAAAAGACATTTTATATATATGGTGAGTTAGCATTTACACGGAGAACAACTTAACATTCACATCCTGAAGACTCCATGACAGTCGTCTTGGATATTTGAAGGCAAGGTGATATTTTTAATTCTGAACAACCAAACATTAGCCTGGATGCTATAAACAATTTAACAGATGAAATGAGGTAGGACTTTTCTCTGCAGGTGTTTTAGAAGCTGTTGCCAAATTTCTCCATCTTTATGTCTTAGAGCAAGCCTATAGCAGATAGATTAAATCATTTTCTCTGTTACAAGCTGAAAAGTTTCGTTTCTCATGAAAAGTGTGATTGATATTACACATTGGGTCCTTAATTCTGTAAGAAACAAAAGCTTTTGATCCTTTGAAACAATTCTGCTTCTTTTGTTGAAGTTCAATTTAAGTTACCTCATCTTATTTTTCTGAAATTGAAATCTCTGGAAAATTTAGACCTCTAAATTTAATTGCCTATAATTTTGCTATCATGATAGCCCATTGAAAGGTTGTACAAACAGCAGAGGGTTTGAAAATGAGAGACAAGTGTCTAGCTATCTGTGAAACTAAATTAGAAACCCTGTAAGGCCCTCTCTCATTTGCATATCGTGACATACTTCTCCCCAAATGCATCTCTTCCTTTCCCACATCTCTCTATCATGTTAAATGATGATGCCATAACTCATCTTCAGGCTTGAACTTGCCATTAGATTGATTTCAAAACTTAAATTCAAATTGTAGAAATGAACACATTTCAGGGATATTGTTAATATAAATAAATATCTACAAATTGCAGTTGAGCAAAGGAAGAAATTCAGTTAGTATAAAGTTCTCCTAGGACATTTGTAACTTTTTAAAAGAATCCAAGTACTGTTGATTATTGATTCTTCAGTTTATCTTATCTCAAAAGGAATTTGTTCTACACTGTCTTTCTGCATAAGCATTTGTTCAGTTCTTACCTTGTTTTAAAGCCACTACACTTTCTGTGTTTCAGCAGGTACAACTTCACCCAACAATGTTAGGGTACGACTTCATAACAGACAAGAACAGAGATAGTATAAAATTATAGATGTGATGCTATCCTGTGATCTATAATAATCTTCTGCTTAAGAAAAAGCTACTTACAAAAGGCCTACTCAATACAAACAAATTGTCCTTTGAGATCTCAAAATATATACACTAAAGCTGGTTTAGCTCCAAAATAACAAAATAATTTCTTCTTTAACCCAGATTGAAAGATAACACTTTATATATTGTCAAAAAACCAAATTTGCTTCAGGAGAAATATTACTTAACCCCCCCCCCAAAAAAAAGAGGGTAAATGTCCCAGAGTTAGGATTAGGGCAGGGCTCTGTTCTTATCTTTCCAGGAGAATCAAAGCATCCATTCAAGGAACCCAGGGACAACTGGACAACGGAAACCTCAGCAGAAAACAGAATCAGACACCAAAGAAGACGAGTGACCCAGTTGATTCAGCCTGACAGACTCCCTCAATAGCTGTTTCCATCAAAAGCCTACAACAACAACAACTCAGTATCACTAAGACCGTTCATCTCTACACAATGCCCCAGCCAGAACCTCAGTAAAGCCTGGAAGATCAGTTTCTGCCTACAAACTCCTTAGGACATCTAAACAGCTAAGAACAGAAGGACTGAACATAAAAGGATTGTACTAACATTTTTAACCATTTTTTCCATTTTGGTTCGGGCCCCAAACAGGTTTACTACGACCCAAATTAGCAGGAAGTCATTTTAAGAGAGCAACGTCCCATACCCAGAGGGTGGGGAGGGTGTTTCTCCGCCTCCCCTTTTTGATTATTTGAAGGATAACTGAAAACTCTGTTATTTAGGGGAAGAGATTACAAACTGTTAAATGGTCCTGTTTAATGGGTTTTGGAGGTTAGACCCAGGGTATTCCTTCTTTCCCGTTTCTGTATCCTTCTTTCTCTCCTATGTAGGAGTGCACGGACTTGAGAAAAATGAGACATAGACATAGCACAGGAAGGACCAAGAAGAAGGGACAGATTATTGAATATGCCCTTATACCTTTGTATTTTGATACAAAATTAGTAGTATATTTGGCTAAAGTGGTATTGACCATTGTTTATTGTGCAAAAATAAGATTGTATTGGACTACATCGGTATTGATCTTTGTATATTGATACAAAATTAAGATTATAGTTGGCCACAATGGTATTGACCCTTGTATATGGACGTAATATTAAGATTGTATTGGGCTACATAGGCATTGATCTTTGTATATTGATACAAAATTAAGAGTATATTTAGCCACATTTGAATAGATCTTTGTATATTGATACAAAATTAAAGGTAACGCTTCCTAATGGTATCATACCTAGAGATACTTAAAAATGAAATGTGAAGCTCTGGCCTCTTGATACCAACTGTCTTAAACTGTTTAGGATAGTTAAGAAAAAAAAAACTCCTAGTCATGCAAGCATGTCACTTTGTTAGCTACTATGACAGTCTATCACAGATATTCTCTAAGCTACTCAGTAATCAAGCTGTTAAGAGACAAGCAACATTTGCTTATCTAAATATAAGAGATGGATAGGGCATCTTCAAAAACCCCCAAGAGATCTGCAGAATATGGCATTCAAAGATGTTGTCTTAAATTAAGACTTTCTTTTTTTTTGATATCGAGACATATCAGCTCCTGACAGCACCCCCTATTCTACTCCAAGTAGAAGATAAGCATTGAAGAATCTCCAGTGTGAGATGGTTGAATTAGTGGCAAGCCTATCTCTTGGCATGAAAAAACTCCTTGCTTCAACTGCAGACAGACTGCTGTCCAAAAAGGACAAAACTTGGTAGCAGGGAAGTCAACAGCCTAGCTCTGCCAAGACAGGGTAGGTAAGTCCTTCATAATCCCTGCTCTACAATAAATGTCTGTCAGAGAAACAGGACCTAAAGGCTGAAGACTGATGCTGGAATGTATGGTGAGAAAATGGGAACTGTCCAGGCAGTCACTGGTATGTCATTTCTTAGCTTTGGAAGCTGCAGGCCCTGCACTTCCTATATAATCAGATATATTTATCCCTCTCAGGTCTCTGAGGTGGTTGAAGAATAGACAGCTAGAGTCTCATAGTTAAATTTTGAGTTGTTTAGGAATCAAGAGGGCGTTCTAGATCTAAGAAGATGGTTATAATAGTGATGCAAGTTAGTATGAAAGCTGAGTTAGATATAGAACTTTAAATTCATGGAGATGGTTAGATGGTAGAATGTTAAAGTCAGGGGCCAAATGTGTATGAACTGGACATTGGGAAGGTATACTGGGCCATTTAACACTCATAAATGTGGCATATTTATTTCTGTTGTTTTGTATAGTATTTACTGTTATTAGAGAAGGAACCATTTGTTGGACTGAAAGGGGAAGCTGTTGGGGGGGAAGAGGGTGGAAGGGTGGGACAGGAAGGGGGAATAGGGAAGGGTTTGTGACTGAGATGTAACTTGAAGAAAAAAAATAAAGTATTTAATAAAAAAAAAAAAAGTAATTGACCTCAGTGTGGCCAAAATTGGAACAGGGCTCCTAGCCTTCTGTTTTGATTTCTTCCTAGTGTTTTTTTTTTTTTTTTCCTGCAATGAATTATAAGCCTCAAAATAAAGGTGAACTTATGGGCATTTTTTGATTAAGGAAATTTGAGGCCAAGCGTTAAGCATATTTATACAGTCTCACGGATAAGCTACTTACAGGTTTGTGGCAACATATATAACTCTAACAAAAACACTTTAATTCATGTCTTTGCATTAAAAAATTGGATTTTGGTTGTATTTTTATTTTTCTGTTGTAGTTTAAAGAGGAAAATTGAAAGAATAATGATTTTTCTTTGGGAATATTGCTAAAATCACAGAAAAAGGGTTTCTGCATATTGTCTCACTTATTCAAACTTTATATTTATAATATGTGAAAGTAATATGAATATTAGAATGCACTTGATTCAAAAGAATTTTTCCAGAAATGTTCTTGCCACACACTAACAAAACACAGGAAAAAAAAAACTACAGAGGAAGAACATTTCTTGTATATGTAAGTATATAAGCTTATGATTGTACATGTACATTTTTATACATTGAAAAAAAAATGAAACTAAACAAATATAAAGCATAAAGCAAGGCTTGGAGACTGCTTTCATAGGAACTTGTGGCTCCACACATTAACTGCGCTATCATTTATTCATGCTTCTGCATTTTTTTCTACAGAACTTGTGTTGCTTGAACTGAATGCTCCTCGTATAGTTTTGGCTTATTAATAAACTAGTTCAGAGACAAAACTTGGATTCAGATTTCTTTTCTTTTTCCCTAGCATTAATGAAATATGACTGGAAATTAAACTAATACATACTTAAGCTATAGGACACAGTTAATCACTTTGCAAAGTTTCTTTTATTTTTAAATAGTGTAACAATATATCAGATATACTTTAAAATTTATTGTTATGGATTGTAGGCATAAGGCTGAATATTAGATCCCAAATGTGATTTATTTTAAAGTAATAGAGTTTTTCTGGGCTCTTGATCAAGTTATCTTAATGGTGATAGGGTCCTAGCCAATTGTTTGCTGTTAAAGATACCCTGTGACAATAACTTCTGTGTTTATTGTCTCATAGTAAAAGAGAATACAGAGATATAAACCAAAAATGAACAGAGTAAACTTAGATTTATTACAGAAAAATGAAAAAGCACTTCTAAGAGTGGGAAGGGCTCTAAGAGATGAAACTGTTTCTTGTCCTGCATAGTGGGCTCTTGTTGATCTTATAGTGGGAGTTGGGTGGAGATTGAGGTATTCCATTGGGAGTATTCATTTTGAACATATTGTAGATCAATTTAATAAGGAGTTCATACATATTTTACAAGCTCTCTGTGCCTAACTGTATAGTGTAAAAGAGAGCTCGTATGTGGTACACCAGTAACTCATGATCTACCATGGGCCCTGCATAACATTCTCCTCAAGAGAACTCATTGATTTTACAACATAATTTTGTATTCATTGTCCAATATCCCTTCCTTCCTCTGTGACCCCTGCTGCCTACATTCTACACTTAGTATCTCTAAGTTTTAACTTTTTCATTCCATACTGGGTTACACTATGGAGTGTTTCCATTTTATAACCTATGAGAGGAAGGAAGAAATGTAAACAGGTTGAGACAAGAAAAAAAAATCATCATTTAACACTGTTGGCTCACCCCATGAGAATTTCTCCAGTAGATCAATATCTAATTGTCCTACCTTAAGGTAAACGTTCTAGACCAATATCCCAGCATTGAACATACGTGAATATGAGTTATGCCAAAAGGAAGCCAATGTGGAATCCTGACAATCATAAACCCTTATATTTTTTATTGGCTTGTTTATTTTCATATTGGTATTGGTATTTCCTATAACAGTTCAAAGTTTCAATCAAGGGATATGCATTTTTCTTGTGTTTATAATCTAATCTAGGATCAAGAACATAGAAAGAACCATATATAAGAAAAAGTGAATCCAAAAAATTGACATCAAAGATTCTGAAGGTGCTGTGACAACACTAAAAGAATGTCACAGACATGAAAGGGAGAAAGTGTCCTAAGAAGATGTTGCAATATGAAAAAAAAAAATGAAAAGATCATTTATATTACTTTCTAGATACAATATAGAAGAAGTCAGCAATGCATTCAAGGGAACTTAATAAAGAGTTTACTAATAGCTCTTATATGCCAGGTAGACAGTAAGGAATGTGAAAGGATAATTTTTTTTTCAAAAGCAGTCTGGCAGTATCTCCCAATAACTGAAGTAAAGTTAGGGAAAAAATCACCACAAAGATGTGCCTGACACAATTCTCATGAAAATAGATACACTGTTTTTCTTGTGGGAAGTGATTTATGAAATACAGGAACTATTCAGAAAGACTAGAAAAGACTTATTGAAGGTATTGATGAGAATAGGAGATGAAGTTTTGTTTGTCAATTTAGTGATAGTAGTCTCTATTTGCGTCCTTGCCCAGAAGCTGGAGATGTTCTTGATGTGTCCTGGCAAGAGGACAGAAATGCCAGAAGTATTTGAAATTCTAATTTCTGATTTGTTGTTATCATAATCTCAGCAGTGTTGCAATTACACTCTGCATCTTGCACAATTTATTGTCATTTGTATTTTACCTGTTATAGCAAAGGACTCCACATTGTTAAACAAAAACAACTCCATTTTGATTTGTGACAATTACAGTAGCTACAGTATTTTGGTTCTAGAAGTTAGACTGTATAACATATTTCTCTAGATACCTGCATTTCCCTCCCATTGGTACCTTGGAAATACTAAACAGCTTATCTCTTCCCAAATTGTGCAGTGGGACAGTAAGTGAAAGAGCATATGGCCCTGGAATGAAGTCCAAGAGCTTTGTCTCTATCTGTGCCTTCTTTATACTAGGCCTTCAACTATCCCTACCTGCCACTTTTTATAATAATAACAATATAGAAAAGGGTAATTCCATAAACATTTTCTGAAAACACTTGATATTGAGTAAATGGACAATATTTAAGGCTCTATGTGTTTCCACAATGCTAGTTATGGAGATGAGTGCTCATTTATTGGAATAATTTGCAACAAGTGGGAACCGATCTGTGTTCTGTGGATATTTGACCTAAAGACCCTGAGATCTCAAGGCAGTTGCTCTTTGACACGCTTCAGAATGGTTTACATGTAATAATGAATCTCTCATTAGTGCAGTTCTAGAGAAAAACTACAGATTGGACTTGACTTTCCAGGAGAAGGATAATACAGCCTATTGCAGATGCTGCACTCTCCAAACCTTCAAAGCAGAAACCAGGACCTTTGCTCCCTGGGGGAAAAGGCATGCTAATTATATAGCACATCATAGGATATGAGTCAAAACTAAGCTGTTTACCATCCTAACATTTTAAAGAGAACTCATGATTGTGTTTGTCTGCATCTTTACCCAGGCTTTTCCTGACCCATAAAAATATTTTGGCAGAACAAAGAAGTAAGTCTAAACAGATTAAAATTTGAGCCATCATTTGTCCTATTTTCCTCTTAAGATTTGTGTGTTTTTTGTTTCACTACAGTCTTCTAAAATCTGCTTTTCTGAGTAACCACTGCCTTTGGTGTTATCATTATAACCCTAAAAAATAAAATCTTAAATCACAAACTATTAAACTCTGGTAGAGTTTTGAATGTGAAGTAATTCTTATTAACTACATTCTTGTAACTCTGTGGATATAACTACTTTGAGACTGACCTAACTTCATTTCATTTGCTCTGACTATTTAAATTATTATCTTCTGAAATTTCTCTATGACCATTTTCTCCTTAAAGTACCTCTTTCTTTATGTAATTTTTAATTTGTTTCTTCATAATAACTCTTGATGCTTTCATACCAAACTAATAAATTAATTCATTTTTTTCATACACAAGAAAGTATTAAATCCTCATATTATAGAATGTTGTTCCTAGTTTTATAAATACTTAATAGAAAACAGCTGTAGAATTAAATGATACTAAAATGTTCTTCACTACTAAAAGATACTTCCATCTCTAATCATGAGAGATAACATTTTGATGTATGTAAATCTCTACTGAAAGAAGGTTTAAAGAGTGATCTTTTTACTATTAAACTGTTTAAGGGACTTAGAGAAAATGGCTATGTCTTAACATTATGATAGAAGAATCAGTTGCTTTGGAGATCACAAGTGGTCAGGTCCAACTTAGAAGTGCAGATAGTCAGGTACAGCTGTGTATTTAGGGTTTGTGTTGATCACTGCAGAATAGGAAACCTCAATTCTCCAGCATGGGAAAGAAATCCTCCAGCTTCAAGTAGCTCATAGTTGCCAACAGGAGTAAGATACTCAAAAAAGCAAATGGACCTAAGAGTGAACAGGACAGTACAGTGGTGGGAGTGGGATCCAGCAGTCCCACAGAAACTATCAAATAAGTTCTTATTGTGATAAAGTTAGCTTAATTTGGAAGGTTGCCAAGAATTATTTAAGTCTTAATTTAGACCTAAAGTGAAATTAAATCATCTGGCCTTAGACATAATTTCATGTTCTTTTGAAGATTTTACTTCTTTAACTATAAGATGCTTTAGAACTATTTTAAAACTGGGTAAATGATATGTAGTATTCATTCCAGTGCTGGAATTTCATGAATGAGCCACCAGTCTGTACATTTTAACATGAGTTCTGGGGACCAAACTCAGGTCCTCTCGCTTGTACTGCAAGCACTTTGCCAACTCAATCATTTCCTCAGGCCTTATTTTTAAAAAAGAATTTTTTGAGAAAGAGTCTTGGTAGGTGGCCTGAGTTGTCCTCAAATACATAGAACTCTTGCCTCCCACTCCTTAATGCTGCAATTGCAGGCATGTGAAGCCTGCAATTAAATACACCTATCTTTTATATGCATTAGAAAATCCTATAAGGTCAAATATATAGTTCTAGGTATTTGATAAATCTACTTTCTATTTTGAAAACAGATCAAAAAGACTTTGTCATCTTGCATTCCTCTACTTCCTTTACAAAAAAATGTATTTGCTGCTTTTTTCTAAAGAAAGATTATATTTAAAAGATAAGTAAATATTTAGTTAATTAGTAAACAGTTCAGAACAAAAGACATGAATTTTTAAATTATATCTCAATGAAATCCTTGCTCTCCTTTCCTTCCTTCTCCTGCCCTCCCCCTCCCCTCTCATGTCCTCTCTCCCTCTTCAATCTCAGTGCTTAAATATATATTATCATTGTCCTAATAAATTTTACCTTTGATTATCAGGAATGCACATAAGGATAATAACACAGAAATGAAAAAAGTAAAGTTTGGTAAATTTTTGAGGATCAATTCACTTTGATACATGAAGTTGTAAATGAAATAATTTATATAGAACTACGTATGTAAAAACTAATATTGCAATCTGTCATTGTAGAAGATTGAAATAGATAATTATTAAACAAATTACAGAATGAGAAGAATGATAAAGGTGTTTAATTTGAAATGAATTAGAATAATAGACATACTAAACATAATATGAAGCAATAGTAGATGTGGACCACGAGCACCAATGGTGGCAATAAAAAGGAAAACATACTAATTTTTTGGTCCTGTTGCTATGGTGGATGCTATAAATAATTTTTTAATCTTGAAATATTTTTCCATTGATTCTTTCTAAAGGTTCATTTTTATTTATTTGATCTGATTGGCATGTGTATGTTCCTGAGTAAATACATCAGCAAGGGTGAACTTCTGTGGGGCAGTATACACATTTGCTGTGATTTGTAATTGCCACGCCTATTACCTGGCATGAAAATGACATTTTGCAGCCCTCCTCCATACCCTGTGTCCCTTACAAGCTTTCTATCTTCTCTTCTGTAATGTTCCCTGAGCCTAAATGATGTGTTATGCATGTCTTGTCTAAGGCTGAGTCCTCAACTCTACTTTATTCTCAGAGTTTTGTGTATTTAAGGGTCCCTTCGTCTAATTTGCTCACTGCAAGAGGCTTCTCTGTTTAGGGCTGTGAGTAGCTTTTGTCTGTGGATATAAATAATTCATGTAGTCATTTCAGCTAATCAGCCATCTTAGCCACCTCTCAACCTAGACCTCCTCAGTCATGGATTTTGGATTGGGTTTGCAATATTAGGTATAGATTTTATCTGGGAGAGCAAATGCAAAATTCAAGTAGGGAGCAATTGGCTATTTCCACAATACCCATGTCCTAAGTGTATCTGTAGAAGCATCTTGCCTGGTAGGGTGGCATTATAGCTTATAGAATTCACATCTGGATTAGACCTCAATACCTTTAACCCACCTTAGAATGCATAGCAACATATGGCAATATAAGAGCCAGGCAGAAGGGTAGAATCTTTTATCACATTTCAAATTTGATTTCCCTATGTCTTACACTCATGTGTGATATCTACTTCAGTGGGGTCTTTTCAACTATTTCTGGTGGATAACCAGGAGGCACACAGGCAATTGTATTATTTGGACTCCATTGGGAACTTTTTGTCCAATTATTCCTATAGTGATGTCCCACACTGAACCCTGGGGTAAAACAAAGTGACTCTTTGTCCTTGAATGTGCATTTTCAGGTCTTGCTGGGTGTGTGACTTCAAACTTTCTTTTGTGCTTTTTAATTGAGTTACCTTAAGGTAAGTCCCTGGGTGCTTTTCTCACACATCCTTCAATTTGTTTAACCCTTCCCTCTACTCTCTATCCTCTAAGACTCTCTTTAACTGAACCTTTCAACCTCCAATATACCTTGCATCAGCATGCACACACACACACACACACACACACACACACACACACACACACACACACACGGTGCTCCCTTTGTAGCTTATAGGATTTACTGGATTCCTGAGGTACTCCAAGGAAAGTACAAAAACCAAAGTGATGGTGCTATGGTCTGAATATGAGGGAAAACGCATTGCATTTGCTTGTATGAGCCTGAGTTGCCTCACTCAGTATGTTTTTTCCAGTTCTGCTCACTTTCTTGTAGGTTTCATAATTTTATTTTTCTTTTTTTTAAATACTTTATTTTTTTTTCTTCAAGTTACATCTCAGTCACAAACCCCTCCCTATTCCCCCTTCCTATCCCGCCCTTCCACCCTCT
>CAJQZJ010034040.1:996396-1008629 GCA_907164525.1 Lophiomys imhausi
GTATGTTAGAAGATAACCCCATTTGTTGGTCCTTGCCTTCTACCTTGCTTGAAACAGGGTGTCTTTGTTGTTGGTCATTGTATACATCAGGGTAGCTGGCCTGTGATCTGGGGATTCTTCATCTCCTGTCTGAGTAGTAGCACTGAGATTATAACTGCATGCTACTGCACCTAGCTTTTTTTTTTTAATACTTTATTTTTTTTCTTCAAGTTACATCTCAGTAACAAACCCCTCCCTATTCCCCCTTCCTATCCCGCCCTTCCACCCTCTTCCCCCCAGAAGTTTCCCCTTTCAGTCCAACAGATGGTTCCTTCTCTTATAACAGTAAGTATTATACAAAACAACAGATATAAATATGCCACATTTATGAGAGTTAAATGGCCCAGTATACCTTCCCAATGTCCAGTTTATACATATTTGGCCCTTGACTTTAACATTCTACTATCTAACCATCTCCTTGAGTTTAAAGGTCTATATGTGACTCAACATTCATACTAACTTGCAACACACTTTTAAGAGTATCTTTTTAGATCTATAACACCCCTTTATAGCTGCATAAAATTCTGTTATGTATATGTACCATATTTTCACTATCCACTCATCTATTGATGGGTATCTAGGCTGAATCCATTTCCTGTCTATAATACATAAAACTGCAATGAACTTACCTGAAAATGGACAGAGATTCCTGAAGGCTCATTCCCAGGCTTTGTGTATCTAGATGCTGTGAAAAAATCCTCTTCTAGTTTTATGAGGAGTCTCCAAAATGCTTTTGCAAGTGTCTGCACTTGTTTAGACTCCCATCAGCAGAGTACAGGGTTCCCATTTCTGCACATACTGGCCTGAACTTGTTGCCTTCTGTACACCTGAAGTTGGCCATTCTTACCAAGAAGAGGTGAAAACTTAGAGAAGTTTTAATCTGCATTCTCCTGATGGTCAGGATTTTGAATTTTATAAAAGTCTTTCTTAGCCTTTTGGAATTCTTCTTCATGGAAAACTGTCTCTCTCATTCCAAATCTCATTTTAAAATTGTTTTCTTTGAATTAATTTTCTTCTTCCTAGTTATTCTAGTTACAAATCTTCTCACTGATGAAGAGCTGAAAAATATTTTGTCCCATTCTGTGGGATACTTCTTTACTCCATTAACAGTTTCCTTTGATGTTCAGAAAGTTTTTGGTCTTGTGAAATCCCAGTTATTAGTCTTATGTTCTGAGCTACCAGAGTCATATCCAGAGAATGCTTACCTGTACCTAATGTTGATACATAACTCTGGCTTTTCCATGATCAGTTTCAAGGTACCAGGTCCTGTAGTGAGGTCTTTATCATTTTCTATTTGCCTGTTCATCTTACATGTGGCAAACCTGTAAACTGACTTTAACCTGTTTCCTGTAGTGCCTTCCAAATGTTGCCTCTGTGTTCTGTTTGTTTAGGATTTCATTATTCATTCCCACCAGAACATCAGTGGCTTTAATAAGTTCTTATCCAAGATGGTTCTTTTTCCACCTATTCATTTGCTTCACTTAGAAATCCTGAAATGTTCTGAAGACAATGGTGCTAAGTAATGTCAGTGGGTTTTTGTTTTGTTTTGTTTTGTTTTTCTATCTTTTCAAAAATGTGAACCCTCAAATCTGTCTGGTTAGGAAGAACACATTTTCAGTTTTGTCTTCCTCATTATATGACCCTGCTGAAAGCCTGATCCACCTCTCTTATTGTTTGGTGCTCAATGTCTAAACTCTTTGGGTTCACAACATTAATTGATCAGAAAATGTGTTGAGGTGAAACAACACCACAGTGTACTTATCTACTTTTATGAGTTGATATAATACAGTGCCACTATCCAGTTTAAGCTCAAGAAGTGTACGGTCTTACAGTCCTGGAGCATGGCAGTCTAAAGATCAAATTGTCAATGGGGATCATTCTGTCTGAGAGCTTTGAAGGGAGGATCTATTCTTGGTATCTCTCCTTCTATTGATTTATTGGTGCTCTTGGATCCTCTTTGGTTTATAAAAGCATCACAGTATCTGCTTTCATTTGTATATGGCTTTGACCCTATTGGATTTACTCTAAGTTTTCTTTAGAATGATAGCAGTTCCATTGGATTAGGGACACAAACAAATTCTAATTAATTTAATTATAATGCAATGATCCTATTTCCAAATTAAGTCACATTTGGATCTAGCAAAGGTTAGACCCTTGGGGAAACAACATTCAACTTAGATTCCGTTAAGTGCTCTGAATCTCTCCACTACTATCTTTGGGTTGTTCTCTAATATCTCCAGGAAGTGCATTATCATTTTTCTAATTCTTCTAATTGACTTCAGCAGAGTATTGGTATGCCAGCTGGTCTATAGTATTTGTTAAGTGGGGTATCAGTTTTAATCTGAAATTAGTCATGGAAGTATCATGTGTTAATGCTGCTCTGTAAGAATTGTACTGATAGACAATAGAATATAATTGAGATTGTCCTCATACCATGTGGTAATAGTTTCTCTGTTTTTCTAACTTTGTTTACCTAAGACAGAGAAATCTACTTTATATGTAAGTTCTAAAAGAAAATAAACCCTTTCTTTCCCAAGGTGCTTATGGTGATGATGCTTTTCATAGGAATAAAAGCAAAATAGGACAGGAATGTGATCTACAAAATCCTCCTCATTCAGGAGCTATTCACATTGACTGCCTATATTTACCCGAGTAGCCGTGTGTGCAAATTTAATGTCAATCACTTTCCATCAATATGAGAAAATATTAAAAAAAAAACAACTTAAATGGAAAAAAAATCTTATGGCTTTTTGTTCCAGTTCCTAAGTATCTGACTACATCACCAGAGAAGGCAGGTGATGTGAAAGAAGAACTGCTAACTCATGGAAGCTTAGAAGCAGTGGATGTGGGATTGGAACATGAGATAAATAAAATAATCCCCTCCCCCAAGGCATACTGGATGAGTGGCCTCCTTCTTCCAACCAAGGCCCAACTGTTAATAGTTCATCCAGCTGTGAATTTATCAATCAATTAGTTTATTGATGCGGTTAGCACACTCAAGACCCAATCATCACTAAATATTAAAACTACAACTATAATTATTTTAATCCCTAATGTGACAGTATTGAAAATCAGGTCACTTAGGAGAGAGATAGGTCATAAGGGTTGGAGTCCTCATCAATGTGGTTAGTCCCTTTATAAAAAAAAAAAAAAAAATTGTTTTAAAGTTACGAAAAGGGGGGGGGGACAACTCCAGTCATGAATCTGCAGGTACCTTGATCGTAGACCTCCAATCCACAGAACTGTAAAAAACAAATGTGTGTTGTTTATGAATAGTTGAGTTTATTGTATTCTAATGCAGTATAGCTTGAACTTACTAAGAAAATTGAAATCACAAAAGAAATTTTAAATGAAAACTTAGCATGGTATTGCTAATGTTGGTGGAGCTACAAGAGGAATGATAATTAATGATTTATGATTAAATGCTGTTTTCTGAGGACAAGGGATATACACTTCGAAGTGTAGAATAAGATAGAAAATAAGAGAGAGAATAGAAAAGATTTGAGGGCATGAGTATTTGATATCAGCCATCAACTTTAGTTTTTGCAAGATATACAGGAATATTTCTCATTGTAGTAGAAAGAGTGTTGTGAACACATTTTAAATTTGCCACAATCAGTGTAGGAAGGACATAGCAAATTAAGTATTTTTTTTAAATATTACTATTTCATCCTCTAACTTATTGAGTTTCTAGTCAAGATATCATCTTGTATTCTGGGAATGTGTTTATTTGATCAGATACTGACTAATGTACTAACAAGCTGTACTTCAAAAGATGAAAATCTGATAAAATTTTAATTAATAAATTGGCAAGTAAAAATGTGGTCAAATTACACTATGGTTTGCAGTAAATGTGTGAGATAGACCCTGGGATCCCAAATCCCTCTAGGAAGCCCTTTGAAACTATCACACAGGTGCTTTTTCCTTATATGCAGAAACATCACCAGATTTATAGAAAGCAAAAGTTCCTTGTTTAAATTTGTAGCTCATAGTAATGTTCATCAACTGAGCCAATTTTAGCTTCTTCTACTTTCTTGTGGAAGAAAATGGGGTATTTTCAACCATAAGACCTCAATAAGAAAATTATTTTCTAAAAATATAATGTATTCTGTCCATCCTCATACCCTAATATTATACTCTGGGTTTACTAATAGTTAACTAAGAAGAAAAGAATATGGGGATATGTGGCTACATTATTCAGAGTGATGAAACACAGCATGAATCTGTCTATAATATGAGGTCTAGAGTTAGTATTACTGCTTATATACTGTTTTAAAAAATAACTACACTTTTCTTTCTCTGTTCTAAAGGGCAGAAACTAGGGGAATAAAAATTTGTTAATTTGTTTCACTATGGTAAGCATTTTAATATCTGTGTATATCCTAAAACATCTTATTATTAACCCAAATAAGGGAAGCAAAATTAAATTTTAAAATGTGCCTAAAACTATTACTTTTATTTTCAAAGACAGGCTGTTTGTAACTGTTGTTATAATAAAAAGTTGCTAAAGTGTTGCTATGGTTTGAATAAGTCTTCCAGAGCTCATTGTTTGGAAAATTAACTCCGAGTATAATAAGAGTAAGAATATTAAGTGTTGAATATGTTATAGTACATCAATTTTGTCATTGCAGAGGTGGGTTACATATAGTTTGTTGGGTTCCTAATAAAGAATGAGCTTTTCTACTTTCAGTTCAAATTTTTATCTGAGTCATTGCATTCTATTGTATGGTTGGGCAATTATAGATAATTTTACAATATATTTTAAAAGGGAGCACTAAGGTGTTTTTATGCTTTTACATCAAATAAATTATCAGTATTCAAGGAGATATGTAATCCAACTTGATTTGAATATATATCATGGCTACACATTCCAAAATATTAAGCCATGGATAATATTATTAGAGAGCTCCAAGACAAAGTGGCTGAACTTACACAGGAAAGAGACAAGGCAATGAATGATTAAAAAGAGATGAAAGATTTCCAGGCAAAGACAAGCAAACAGGAGCAGGAAATATACAGACCAACAAAATCTTTCAAGACATGAAAATGGAAAAGGAAGCAATAAAGAAAACACAGTCAGAGTTAAAAGTAGAAATGGAGAATCAAGGGAGGAGAACAGGAACTACAGACATGAGTATCAAAAATAGGATACAAGAGATGAAAGACAGTATCTCAGGCATGGAAGATTCGATGGAAGAAATCAGTACAACATCCAAAGAAAATGAGAAAACTAAAAACGTCCTCACCCACAACATCCAAGAAATCAAAGACTCAATGAAAAGACGGAACCTAAGAATTATAGGCACAGAGGAAAGAGAAGACTCCTGACTCCAAGGTCCAGGAAACATCTTCAACAAAATCATAGAAGAAAACTTCCCAAAGCTAAAGAGAGAGATGCCAATAAAATTTCAAGAGGCTTACAGAACACCAAACAGACTAGATCAGAAAAGAAACTCCTCTCGACACATAATAATTGAAAGTCTAAATGTACAGAACAATGAAAGAATATTAAAAGCTGTAGGAGAAAAACTTCAAGTAATGTATAATGGCAGATCCATCAAAATTACACCTGACTTCTCCTCAGAAATGCTAGAAGGTAGAATGGCCTGGACAGTTGTCCTATAAGTCCTGAGAGAACATAGGCGCCTAGCAAGACTACTATAGCGAGCAAAACTCTCTATCAACATAGATGGAGAAAACAAGATATTCCATGACAAAATCAAATTTAAACAATATCTACCAACAAATCCAGCCCTACAAAAGATCCTAGAAGGAAAATTCCAACCCAGAGAAGATAACTACACCCAAGAAAACAGAAGAAATAGAAAACTCCACAACAACTAAATCAAAAGAAACACAGGACCACCACCTATACCGAAATAATGGGAAATAACAACCACTGGTCACTAATACCCATAAACATCAATGGACTCAACTCCCCAATAAAAAGACACAGGCTTACAAATAGCATCCATAAACAAGACCCATCATTTTCCTCCATACAAGAAACACATTTTACTAGCAAAGATAGACACTATCTCAGACTAAAGGACTGGGAAAAGGTTTTAGATGCAAATGGACCCCGGAAGCAAGCTGGAGTAACCATCCTAATATCAAGCAAAATAGACTTCCAACTGAAGTTAATAAAAAAAGACAGAGAAGGGCATTACATACTCGTTGAAGGAAACATTCATCAAGAGAACATCTCAGCATTGAACATCTATGCCCCAAATACAAAGGCACCTACATGTGTAAAAGAAACTCTCCTAAAACTTAAATCACACATCAATCCAAACACATTAGTAGTGGGAGACTTCAACACCCCACTCACAACAATGGACAGGTCATCAAGACGAAAACCAAATAGAGAAATAATGAATCTAACAGGGCTCTTGAACCAAACGGACCTAACAGATATCTATAGAACATTTCACCAAACAAAAAAGAATATACCTTTTCTCAGCACTGCATGGAACCTTCTCCAAAATTGACCATATAGTCGGACACAAAGATAGCCTGAACAGATAAAAGAAAATTGAAATAACCTCTTGCATCTTATCAGACCACCATGGAATAAAGCTGGACTTCAATGGCAACAGAATCAACAGAAAGTCTACACACACATGGAAACTAAACAACACTTTACTGGATGACTGCTGGGTCAGGGAAGAAATAAAGAAGGAAATCAAAGACTTCTTAAAATCCAATGAAAATGAAGGCACAACATACCCAAACCTATGGGACACAGTGAAAGCTGTGCTGCAAGGAAAGTTCATAGCACTAAGTGCCTTCAAAAGGAAAATTGTGACAGCTCATATTAGTGAATTAACAGCTAAATTGGATGAATTGGAAAAAAAAAAGAAGCAAACACTCCCAAGAGGAGCAGAAGGCAGGAAATCATCAAACTTAGGCCTGAAATCAACAACTTAGAAACAAAAAGAACAATACAAAGAATCATTGAACCAAGAGTTGATTCTTTGGGAAAAATAAAAAAAATAAACAAACCCTTAGCCAAATTAACTAAAAGACAAAGGGAAAACCCCAAATCAACAAAATCAGAAATGAAAAGGGAGAAATAACAACAGACATTGAGGAGATCCAGAGAATATTTAGGTCCTACTTTAAAAATCTATACTCCACCAAATATGAAAACTAAAGTGAAATGGACAATTTTCTTGATAGATTCCACCTACTGAAGCTAAATTAAGATCAGGTTAACAGATTAAACAGCCCTATAACCCCTATGGAAATAGAAACAGTCATTAAAAACCTCCCAACCAAAAAAAAAAAAAAAAAAAAAAAAGCCCAGGGCCAGATGGTTTCAGCACAGTATTCTACCTGACCTTCAAAGAAGTGCTAATACCAATACTCTTCAAACTCTTTCAATAAATAGAGTCAGAATGAACATTGCCAAACTCATTGTATGAGGCCACAGTCATCCTGATTCCTAAACCACACAAAGACCCAACAAAGAAAGAGAACTTCAGACCAATTTCCCTCATGAACATAGATGCAATAATACTTAATAAAATACTAGCAAACGGAATCCAAGAACACATCAAAAGTATCATACACCATGATCAAGTAGGCTTCATCTCAGGAATGCAGGGATGGTTCAACATATGAAAATCCATTAATGTAATTCACCACATAAACAAGTTGAAAGAAAAAAAACACATGATTTTCTCACTAGATGCAGAAAAAGCATTTGACAAAATCCAATACCCTTCATGCTAAAAGTTTTGGAGAGAACAGGCATACAAGGACCATATCTGAAAATAATAAAGGCAATATACAGCAAGCCAGTAGCCAACATCAAAGTACATGGAGAGAAACTTGAAGCATTTCCTCTAAACTCAGGGACAAGACAAGGATGCCCACTTTCACCATATCTCTTCAATATAGTACTTGAAGTTCTTGCTAGAGCAATAAGACAACTAAAGGAGATCAAGGGGAAACAAATTGGAAAAAAGTCAAATTATCCCTATTTGCAGACCACATGTCAGTATACATAAGTGATCCCAAAAATTCCACCAGAGAAATCTTACATTTGATAAACACCTTCAGCAAGGTTGTTGGATACAAAATTAATTCAAAAAAATCAGAAGCCCTTCTACATACAACAAACAAATGGGCTGAGAAAGAAATAAGGGAAACAACCCCCTTCACAATGGCCACAAACAATATAAAATACCTGGGGGGTAACTCTAACCAAGCAAGTGAAAGACCTGTATGACAAGAACTTCAAGCCCTTGAAGAAAGAAATGGAAGAGGTCTTTAGAAGATGGAAAGATCTCCCATGCTCATGGATAGGTAAAATCAACATAATAAAAATGTCCATCCTACCAAAAGCAATATACTGATTCAATGCAGTTCTTATCAAAATTCCAATGCAACTCTTTATACACCTGGAAAAAGCTATTCTCAATTTCATATAGAACAACAAAAAAACCCAGAATAGCTAAATCAATCCTGTACAATTACAAAAAAAAATCTGGAGGTATCACCATCCCAGATTTCAAGCTGTACTACAGAGCAATAGTAGTAAAAACAGCATGGCACTGGTATAGAAACAGACCAGTGGATCAATGGAATTGAATTGAAGACCCAGAAATGAATCCACACACCTATGGTCACCTAATTTTTGACAAAGAAGCCAAAACCGCACAATGGAAAAAGGACAGCATCTTCAACAAATGGTGCTGGTGCAACTGGATGTCCACTTGTAAAAGAATGAAATTAGACCTATACTTATCACCTTGTACAAAACTTAAGTCCCAGTGGATCAAAGACCTTAACATAAGCCTAGTCACACTAAATCTACTAGAAGAGAAAGTGGGAAATACCTCAAAATCAGTGGCACAGGTGACAACTTCCTGAACAGAACACCAACAGCTTAGGATCTAAGACCAACAATCAATAAAAGAGACCTCATGAAACTGAAAAGCTTCTGTATGGCAAAAGACACTGTCATTTGAACAAAATGGCAGCCTACAGATTGGGAAAAAATCTTCACCAACCCCATATCTGACAAAGTGCTAATATCCAAAATTTACATAGAACTCAAGAAATTAAATGCCAGGAAACCAAATAATCCAATTAAAAAATAGGGAATAGAGCCAAACAGAGAATTCACAAAGGAGGAATTCCTAAAGGCCAAGAGACACTTGAAGAAATGCTCCGCATCCTTAATCATTAGAGAAATGCAACCCAAGACTCTCTAAGATTGCATCTCAAACCTGTCAGAATGGCTAAGATCAAAAGCTCAAATGACAGCACATGCTGGCAAGCGTGTGGAGATACAGGAACCCTCCTCCATTGCTGGTGGGAGTGCAGTCTTGTGCAACCACTATGGAGGTCAGTCTGGCAATATCTTAGCAAACTTGGAAAAGCTCTGCCTTGGGACCAAGCCATACCACTTCTGGGTATATATCCAAATGACTCCTCACCGAATCACAAAGAAGTTTCCTCATCTATGTTCATAGCAGCCTTATTTGTAATAGCTAGAAACTGGAAACAACCCAGGTTCCCTCAACTGAAGAATGGATTAAAAATCTATGGTACATCTACACAATGGAATACTACTCAGCTATCAGAAGCAATGAAATCGTGCAATTTGCAACCAAATGGATGAAACTAGAAAAGTTCATCCTTAGTGAGCTAACCTAGACTCAGAAGGATGCCTATGGTATCTATTCACTTACAGTAGGATTTTAGCTATATAGTAGAGGATATCTATACTACAACTAATGCACCAAAGGGAACATGGACATAAACTTTTTTTTTTCCTCTCCTTGTCATTGAGACACTTTTTCCTTGGTGGTACTGGCTTGTAGGCTTCCTGTGTATGAGGAGGTTCTTGGCTCTCATATGACTGCTGAACTGGGTTGGGTGAACCTTATGTAGGGACACTCCACTCCAGAAGAGTGGGATGGAAGGGTTAGGGGGTAGAGGGTGGTAGGGCAGGACTGGGAAGGCTGGAAAGAGGACACTGTGTTGGAGATGTAACCTGAAGCAATAAATAAATAAATTTTTTAAATGCGAATAAAGATAATCATTAAGAAACATTTCTACCATGATATACTTAAATGTAATAAACTACCTATATTAAATGTGCATGCTTGGATTTCTTATGTTTGCTTCACAGTTCACAGTTTTGTTCTTTCATAACCTATTATACATGCTGAATGTATGCTTTACAGTAGATTTCATGGCTCATTACTTGTTGCTTGCACTGATTTATTATACCAGATGGCACAATTTTGTGAGTACTTCATTTATCATGAGCATGCTTTATTTTGGTGCTTATTAATTATAAGCAATACAGTTGAATGTGAGTGAAAGGCACTCTATGTAATTTTGTTGCTCACAGGTGATTTACAATGAAAAGTGGGATTAAATATGAATGATTCAATATATGTTCCTTCTTAAAGCATTCCCTAAACTAATACACATAAAAGCAAACTATTTCTATAATGTCTCATGTTTTTTTTAAAAAAACATATTCTTTCTTGCCTGCTTTTCTTTTTATTTTACATATATCTTTTTGTTGACTTATTTATTTGATATATATGTAATTCTAAAATTTCCTCAAGATTATCTTCCAAATATACTCTGCATCATTTTATCTGTTTTCTTTTTTTGGTAGAGATATGAACTAAAGCTTCACAGTAGTATTTTCCTAAAATTTTTATTCTATTTGCCAAGTTACTGGATTCCAAAATTCTTTTGCAATAGTTACTAAATGAGAAGTACCCAGGTATTTGTAATTTCCTGTTTTTCAAACATCTTTTATCATTTTCTGTGAAATAAGTTACTACTCATTTTAACCATGTATGATATGGTTACTCTGAATTACTTTCTATTTCAAATTTTTGCAATTCTATCAAATGGTTGTAGCTCAGTTAAAATACCAATTGACTCAAATCTGCACTTACAGCTATAGATATATTACTTCAATACATTTTCATGACAGTCTGATGAAACAGGAATCATTATCCACAAGTTGCAGGTGAAGATATTGAGTCTTCAAGAAATCAAGACATGACATAGCAAGTTTGTGGAAAAGATAAAATTTACCCAAGTTAAAACACATTTTCTTTACACAATACCATATTGCCTATTTCATTAAGAGATTAGTAGTGACATTAATATCATATTCTGACTATAAGAACTATTTATTAATAAGAAAGACAAAACACATATACAGATATCCTCTTTTTTCCAAAACAAATACCTATATTTTAATGTATTCACAATTGTAATATAAAGAATGACAAATTGTAAACTAAATTCAATATATTTCTTCACATTACCATGACTGTTATCTTGTGTTGCTAACTCTACAGGAACCTAAGCCTTGAACTCTGCTGTTGAAATGACAACAGCAGTGGGTAATTTACATTCTTGTCAGTAATGTTGGGTATTTTTTCATAAACGAATTTAGAGTTTTACTAAAAGCTTTACTCTTTAATATGTGTTAATTTTTAAATGTTTGAAATCATTTTCTAATGATTAATGCTTCACTTCATTTTGTATAATGTTGAATCATGTAACTGTTAAATTTAAACATTATACAAATCCCATATGATATGGTTATTTTCTTTTTTACTATCTAAATCTGTTATTGTTGCTATCTTGAGCCACATCAGCCTCTATTCTTTAAGTGGACTAAATTCAAAATTCCCATTTCAGATAAGTAATAACAGTATGTAGATGAGAATTAACACAAAGGGCGCACATCTGAACCAAGTTCAAAGTGTAAGAGACTATGAGGAAGAGAGAGGAAATATTGAGTTGTTTTGCATTGGTCTGCCCTGTAGTGTGGTTGATACACCCAGTGACATTCTATTGGAGAAAACTGATTTTCCCTTTCCCAGAAAGCAGTAATTAATTGAAAGTGATTCTTAGTTAGCTGTGGGACTTCATATCTACTTATGCTTCTCAGAGCTGGGATGTTGTCTGGTTGGAACCTATGCAGGTCTTGTGTGTGCTGCCATAGTTTGAGTTTATATGTACATCTGTCCTGATATATCTGGAAGATACTTTTTCCTTAAAGTAAACCTCTACCTCTGATTCTTACAACATCACTGCTTCCTCTTCTTTGTAGATCCATGCGCTTTGACTGGAGAGTTTGATTAGGACATCTTATGAAGGGGCTGGTAGATTAATATAAGTTAGATTTAGTGAATATC
>CAJQZJ010034040.1:1009029-1043677 GCA_907164525.1 Lophiomys imhausi
TTTAATAGATAAGAAATTGTTGGTGTTTGTTATAAGTGAATTTAGTAGTAAATAAATAAGTGTTAAATAAAAAATAATTTAAAAGTTCGGTTTCAATCTTATCTCTGTCTGAGTCGTCCAAAGTCTCTCATTATTTGCACATTGTATGGCTGTGGGTCTACGTGTTAATTCTCATCTATATCAAGAGAAGTTTCTTCGAGCAAGGCACTGATCTATGGGTGTAGCATAATGTTGTTAGGAGTCATTTTATTACTATGTCCCTTTGGGAGACTAATAGTTAAATAAAATTTTACCTGGCACACACTCCTTTACTCACCAAATTGCACATTTTAAGGATGGAATTTCATTTATTTCATTTCATTTTTGCATTTCCATATTAAATCTGATCTTCCTTTCTTCAACCAAAGTGATACATTTAGTGGTTCTGACAGCATTTTAGGTTTCCTCCAGCACACAACTTCATAATTGTCCACATTCCTGCCACAAACCATTTCCAAAGGCACAGGAAACACAATGTCATTACTGTCACAGAGATAGACTACTCTTAGTGCCAATTATTTTGTACTGGTTTTTTTTGTACTGGTTGTTGTGATATGCTAGGGCAATATAAACAAATTAGTGGTGGAAACATGTATCCTGGTTCATGGCTGCCCATATTGAGAGTACCACAAGCAAGAGCAGGTCTTGCTGCCTTGTGTTTTCCACTGTGATGAACTGTATCACCTAAACCATGAACCAGTCATGAAGTACAGAATATGGCAAGAACCACTCACAAACTAAAAACAACAATGTCTGTTCCAATGTCTCTATATCTAGCAGCTAGGTACCAAGTTTCCATGGTTCAAGCTCTCACAAAGCAGTACTACCAATTAGTTAGCAACACATATGCTAATGAAGGACAGTCACATTCAAGCAATAACACTGCCTACATATCTGCCTATATATCTATAAGTGATCTATCACCTGTACCTTAAACTATTTCCTTTAATATTTCAGTGGGAATCCAACCCAATACATACCTGACATATATTTTCATGATAAGCTATATTCCCAAACACTTCCTTTCTAAAATGAGTTGAATTAATTGTAATAGTTGCCATACAAAGCAAAGGTGTTGTCATGGCATTTTAATGCACAGGTATGAACTCTATCCTTTAGCTTATCCTGTTTTTTGGTGGATAGAAGAATGATGTCCTGAATTTTCTTTGTTCTTACAAATTGGAAGGAAGAAGTCAAATTATCTCTATTCACAGATGGCATGATAATATACATAAACAGTTCCAGAAATTCTACAAGAAAACTCCTACAGCTGATAAATACCTTTAGCAAAGTGTCTGTTTATAAAATTAACTAAAAATAATCTGTATCCCTTCTTTACACAAATGATAAATGGGTTGAAAAATGAGTTAGGGGTACAACATCCTTCACAATAGCCATTGATAACATAAAATATTTGGGTGTAACTCTAACCAAGCACATGAAAGACCTGTATGACAAGAACTTCAAGTCTCTGAAGAAAGAAATTGAAGAAGATATAAGATGGAAAGATCTTCCATGTTCATAGATCAATAGGATTAACATAATAAAAATGGCCATCTTACCAAAAGCAATCTATAGATTCAATGGAATTCCCATAAAAATATCAACACAATTCTTTATAGACCTTGAAAGAACAATTCACAACTTATATTGAAAAATGAAAAACCCAGGATATTGAAATCAATCATGTACAACAAAAGAACTTCTGGAGGTTTCACCATCCCTGATTTCAAGTTGTACAACAAAGCAATAGTAATAAAAACTGATTGTGACAAAATGAGGGGGGCTGATACATGGAGGCACCCCACACTGATGGGATGGGATAGGTGAGAGAGGGTGTAGAGGGTGAGAGAGTGGGGCCAGGAAGGGTTGGAGGGAGGGGGTGGTAATGGAGATGTAACTTGAAGTAATAAATAAATGTTAAAATAAAACTGAATGGGAGTGGGATCTCTGGGACAAACTGGAGACCTGTGGTGGGGTAGGCTCCTGAGAGGATATATGGGTAACTCTAACTAAGAATCTCAGCAGCGGGGTGTATGGAAACTGAAGTGGCCATCTCTTAAAACCAGGAAAGACTGCCAGTGGAGCAAGGGGAAGACCAACCCACCCATAAAACCCTTGACCCAAAATCTATCCTACTTACAAGATATGCAGGGATAAGGATGGAGCATAGATTGAGGGATGGTATGGTCAATGGCTACATCAACTTGAGACCCAACCTATGGGAGAGAGCCAACCCCAGACACTTTTTAAAATTATTCTGTATTTTTTAATGTTTATTTATTACTTTAAGTTATATCTCTATCACAGCCTCCTCCCTCTATCCCCTCCAGCTTCTCCCTCCTATTCTACTCCTCTGTTGTGTTGTGCCCCTATATATAATCCCCTCTCAGTTCAGCAGTCATATGAGGGCTAATCACTTCCTCTTGCACTGGGGGGCCTACATGACAGCTTCACTAGAACAAATGTCCACTAACAGGTAACAATTCTATGTTCTTGTTCCTTTCAGTCTGTTGGTTGTAGGATAGTTATCCTGTACTATATGACTAAAATACAGTTATAAAAAAATGCCATGTTCATCTTTTAGGGTCTGGCTTAGCTCACCCGGAATGAGTTTTTCTAGATCCATCCATTTGGCAGCAAATTAAATGATTTCCTTGTTTCTGATGGCTGAGTAGTATTCCATTGTGTAAATGTAGCACAGTTTTTTTTTTTTGTTTGTTTGTTTGTTTTTTATCCATTCTTCAGTTGAAGGACATCTGGGTTGTTTCCAGTTTCTAGCTATTACAAATAAAGCTGCTATGAACATAGATGAATAGATGTCCTTGTGGTTTGGTGAGGAATCATTTGGATGTATACCCAGGAGTGATATGGCTGAGTCTTGAGGTAGAGCTATTCCAAGTTTTCTAAGATATCGCCAGACTGATTTTCATAGTGGTTGTATAAGTTTGCACTCCCACTAGCAATGGAGGAGGGTTCCCATTTTTCCACAACCTCGCCAGCATGTGCTGTCATATGAGTTTTTGATCTTAGCTATTCTGGCAGGTGTGAGATGGAATCTCAGAGTCATTTTGAGTTGCATTTCTCTGGTGATTAAAGATGTTAAGCATTTCTTCAAGTGTCTCTCGGCCATTTTAGATTCCTCTTTTGTGAATTATTGGTTTAGCTCTGTTCCCTATTTTTTGATTGGGTTATATGTTTGCTTGGTCTTTTATTTATTGAGTTCTTTATAAATTTTGGATTTTAGCTCTCTGTCGAATGTGGGGTTGGTAAAGATCTTTTTCCAATCTGGTGGTTGCCATTTTGTTCGAATGACAGTATCCTTTGCCTTACAGAAGCTTTTCAGTTTCATGAGGTCCCATTTATTGATTGTTGGTCTTAGAGCCTGAGCTATTGGTGTTCTGTTCAGGAAGTTGTTACCTCTGCCAATGAGTTCAAGGTTTTTCCCCATTTTCTCTTCTATTAGATTTAGTGTATCAGGACTTATGTTAAGGTCTTTGATCTTCTTGGACTTAAGTTTTGTGCAAGGTGATAAACATGGGTCTCTTTACATTCTGGAAACAATACCCATCACAATAGACACAAACAATATAAAATACCTGTGGTTAACTTTAACCAAGCAAGTGAAAGACCTGTACAACAAGAACTTCAAGTCATTAAAGAAAGAAATTGAAGAGGACTTCAGAAGGTGGAAAGCTCTTCTATGCGCATGGATAGGTAGGATAAACATAATAAAAATGACCATTGTACCAAAATCAATATACATATTCAATGCAATTCTTATTAAAATACCAACAGAGTTCTTTACAGATCTTGAAAGAACAATTCTGAACTTCATATGGAGTAATAAAAAACCTGGAATAGCTAAATCAATCATGTACAATTAAAAGAAATCTGGAAGTATCAGTATCTAAGATTTCAAGCTATACTACAGAGCAATAGTAATAAAAACAGCATGGTACTGGTATAGAAACAGACCAGTTGATCAATGGAATTGAATTGAAGACCCAGAAATAAACTCATATACCTATGGTCACTTGATTTTTGACAAAGAAGCCAAAATAGTACAATGGAAAAAAGAAAGCATCTTCAACAAATGATGCTGGTCTAACTGGATGTCAACATGTAAAAGAATGAAAATAGACCCCAGACACTTTTAATGATGCTCTGTTATGCTAACAAACAGGAACACAGCATGACTGTCCTCTGAGAGGCTCTACCCAGCAAAGGATCAAAACTGAGACCCACAGTCAGACACTGAACAGAGAACTTGAAGTCTTGTGGAAGAGTTGGGAGAAGGACAGAGGCATAGGAAGGGAAAAAAACTACAACAAGACCCAAAGAGCCATCTAATCCAGGCCCATGGGGGCTCACAGAGACTGAATCATCAACCAAAGAACATGCATAGACTGAACCCAGGCCCCCTACACTCATGGAGCTGAGGGACAGTTTGGTTTTTATATGAGCCCCTACCAATCAGAGTGGGGACTATCCCTGACAAGTACTCTGCTGCCTGTATTAGGATGACTTTCCCATAGCAGGGCTGCATTGACTTGCTTCAGTGGAAAAGATTGCTGTTAATTCCAATGTGACATGAAGTATTGGGGTTGGTTGGTGGGAGGGGACCTTTTTCTAAGAAGAAAGGGAAGGGGTAATGAGGGAAGGGTGGAAGGGTAGCATTGGGAGGAGAGGAGCGAGGGGGCTCTGAATAAATAAATGAATTTTATTTATTCATGTTAAAATGAATAAATAAACAAATTAATAAAAAAGTAAATGTTAGAAACCAATTATTCAGGAACTAAGAAGGCATGAACACAACAATGCTAGGATCAAAGATCAACAATGTCCAATTGTACTTACTCTAGCTAAATGATTTTGTTTGCTTGTTTTTTGTCTTCTTCTTTTTTAAAAATCTATGTGACATACTTCTAACATTGGCCAATAGTGTATATGTCTAAGGATGGAAGTAAAAGTGAATCCTCTGTAATATAAATGCTAATTAATCTCTTGGCAACCTTGTGGGACTTCTGATGCCATCTGGACATGATCATATGTCCCAGAAAATAGGAACTTATGGTCCATGATGTTTTGAGTTCTATTTATGTAATTACAGATATTTGCTTTATGTTAATCTATAATAACCTTTTCTAAAATAGCATTCTACTCAAATGAATTTCACATACTATTCAGTATTTCACTAACTACACTCTTGTTAAACTTTTTCCAGGGCCACATAATCTGTTGTTAGATTGGTCTTGGTAAAAAAAAAAAATGCTTTGAGAGACCCTAATTTTTAAATTGTTTGATGGATTTAGTAAAGTTCCAATTACTTCTGCTGATATTACAAATCCTTAAAATGGGGGCCAAAGCAATGGTCCATTTGTTAACGGTACTCACTACTCTTTCAGAGAACCCAAGTTTGGTTTCCAGCACTCATATGAAGCAAGTAGTTCTCAGATTGCTGTAACTCTGGCTACAGGGGATCTGACAAACTCTTCTGAAATACAGAGGCACCTAGACTCACACAAACAGAGACAGACACACAAACACACACACACACACACACACACACACACTTCCAAATAAAATAAATCCTTTACAAGTACTAAAGGTGTAAGTCTTAGCCTCTTCTGTTATAGTAAATCCAAATACAGCAGCAATGAGTGAACACCATCTAAATCCAACAAATCCTGAAACAGCATGAGATTTGAACTGTAATCACAAAACTTCTATAACTGCCTAGTCATTGAGCAATGGTATCATCACCTATAAAATAAAAAGATCATAATTTTTATTTATAATCATAGCAATAAGTTCTTTTGCAACACAAGTTAAAGAGATTAAGCTAGATAATTATAATATATTGTATTCTAAAAAGCCTATATATACATTTACTTACTTATGTATATAATCACATATTTGTAGAGACAGGTAGGCTCACCAATTTTTTTTTGTAGATCAGCTCCATTCTCATTGTAAGATGCTGGTTATGATTCATATAAAATATCTAATTTTTTCCAATAGATAAAATATTATTACACCTGTTCTACATTCTCCTTAAAACTTCTTCTGATATAATTTTGAGATTTTTCTTTTTCAGAGAGACATTCTAGGTAGTTCAAATGTCCTGGAATTGGTTTTGTGCTATGTATCCCGGGCTGGTCTCAAATTCATAATCCTCCTACCTCCTGCACTCTAATTATGACTATATAGCACCATTCCCAGCTTTCTGGCGTCTTTTATAGAGCTGCTCACTTGTAAAAGGAAAATCTCAGAACATGCCTCTATCCTATTCATATATACAATCTTTTTTAAGATATGAGGTTTTTCACTTGAAAAATACATAAGATGAGCAACCTTGACTTGTCTTTGATTTTAGTGGAATTGCTTTAAGTTTCTCTCCATCTAATTTGATGTTGGCTTTTAACTTGCTGTATATTGCCTTTATTGAGTTTAGGTAAGTGCCTAAATTCCATCTTACAACCATTAAGATGGCTAAGATCAAAAACTTAAGCGACAGCACATGCTGGCGAGGGTGTGGAACCAGGACAACACTCTTCCATTGCTGGTGGGAGTGAAAACTTGTAAAACCACTTTGGAAATCAATCTGGTCCTATCTCAGAAAAATGAGAATAGTTCTATGTCAAGACCCAGCTATACCACTCCTGGGCATATACTCAAAAGGTGTTCCAACATACTGCAAAGACACTTACTCAACTATGTTCTTAGCAGCTTTATTTGTGATAGCCAGAAACTGGAAACAGTCTAGATGCCCTTCAACTGGATTTAAAAAAGTGATACATTTACACATAGAATACCATTCAGCTTTTAAAAAGGAAATCATGAATTTCACAGGCAAATGGAGGAAACTAGAAAATATCATTCTGAATAAGGTCATTGAAACCCAAAAAGACATGTGTGATATGCACTCACTTATAAGTGGATATTACCCATATAGTACAGGATAATCATGCTGCAATCCACGACCCAAAGAAGCTAAGAGAGGGCCCAAGGGAAGATGCTTGAATGTCACTCAGAAGGGAAAATAAGATAGGCATTGGATATGGATAGAGGGAGAGAACTGGTTGGGAGAGTGAATGCGGTGATGAGCAGGGGGGTTGGATCTGGATTAGGGAGAGGAGAGGAGAGAGGGCCCAGGGAGAGAATGGAAATCACGGTGGTGGGGTTATCTCTTGGACTTCCAGAGATAGGGGAGTGTAGGGGTTAGATAAATTATATTTAGAAAATATATTGGAGTTTCTGATACTGTCTCTTAATTCGGTGCCTGAAGAGCATTATCAGTATGAAGTCAGCAAAAACAGGAAAGACATAATAGACTGAAAAACAAGGTTGAAGTCAGGAAAAACAGGAAAGACTCAATAGACTTGAAGAAACAAAGTATCTGGCCTGACATTGTTTTCAACTTCTAAGTGGTTAGAGCCCAAATTAAGCTAAAACAGTGTTCCTCCTATTTAAGGACAGTGCATGGAGCCCAGAAAAAGAAGAGGCCCCTGATGCTAGAGAGCTCCAAGAGTCCTGCTGAAAAAAGGGCTGGCCATTGATGGCCAGCTCTCTCCCTGAAGCAGAAAGAAGCCGGTGAGCAAAGAAAGCCTGAGCAAGACGCCAAAAGGCCAAGGACTGGACCCTGTGGCTCAGCTTTTGCCTGGAGGGGTTTGATCTGTCCGATCAGTGGCCTAGGGGAAACTGTGCCTGGCTTTAAGGACTGAGGCAGAGCAGCTGAGTTGTTCCTGATTCAAAAGAAGTAAGTTGGCCTGCAGATGGCTGGGGTCTCCCACAGAGAAGAAAGCATGAAGCCTTATTTAAGGTGAGACTGCAATAACCAACTTACCCTGACGAACCTGCATCTGAGAGATCCAGAAAAAGGACTGCTAAGTGTGTTAAAGAATCTACAACAAAGACTGTGTTCCTGATGACTGAGGACCTGCCCCAGAGACTGTATCATTCTAAAAGGTTATAAAAGTAGTTATTATAATTATCAATAGGTTTAGTGGATAGGTTAAAGGAGTTGTAGGAATTTATAGGATTAATAGTTAAGAAATTGTTGGTGTTTGTTATAAGTGAATATAGTAATAAATAAATAAGTGTTAAATAATAATTTAAAAGTTCAGTTACAGGGGAGGCTTCAGGAAGTCTATGGGGAGGCTCCTAGAAGCAGAAAATATGAAACCTGAAGTGGTCAGCAGTTGTAGCCAAGTGGGATTTCCAATGGAGTGATAAAGACACCAACCCACCCACAAAATCTTCTACCCAAAATTTGTCCTGTCTATAAGATGTACAGTGGCAAAGATGGAGCGGAGATTGAGGGAATAGACAACAAAATATTGGGCCAACTTGAAACCCATTCCATGGGAAAGAACCAATCCCCAACACTATTAATGCTTCTCTGCTGAACTTGCAGACAGCAGCTTAGCATAACTGTCCTCTGAGAGGCTTCAGCCAGCAGCTAATGGAAACAGATGCAGAGCCCCACAGCCGAACATTAGTCAAAACTCAAGGAGTCTTGTGGATGATTTGGAACAATTGAGGGAGCCATACTATCATCCATATTTTAATTTATTTTTTGAGAATTTCATACATGCCTAAAATATATTTTGATCATTGCTATTCTACCTCAAACTCATCCCAGATACCCCCACCGTGCTTCCTTCCTCATTTTCAGATTATATGTCTTACGTTTTTTTTATAACCTACTGAGACCAAGTGATGTTGCTCATATGTATGATATAAGGGTATAGTGTCATGCACTGGAGCATGGGCAGCATATTAGGAGTTGAGTCCATGAAAAAAACAACTGAATCTTCCTTTCCTAGCAGTCATCAACTGCCAATAGCTCTTCGGCAGGGGCTGGAGGCCTCTTGAACTGCTCACTGTCATCCAGGCTAGAATTCTGACTGCCTTAGTACTGTAAAGGTCTTTTGCAGGGAATCACAGAAATTGAAAAAGAACAAACTTACCATCCATATAGAAGCACAAAAGACTCTGGATAGTTGAAAATATCCTGTACAATAACAAGAGTTAAACACAGCACCACTCTGAATATCATCATTCTTGATTTCAACTTATACTAAAGACCCCAGAGAAGTAAAAACAGCATGATATCATCAGAAAATCATGCACATTGATCAATGAAATAGAACTGAGGCATGGACTGATGGATTTTTTTCAACTATATCATCATTATATGAAAATGGAAATTAAAATTTACAGTTTGTTCTTTGTGAGGACTAGATTACAGAGACCACCTAGAGACCAATGGTTTTCACCATATACTATCATAGTCAGAAAACATTATCTTGTATATATATATATGTATATATATTTTTTAAGTAACTTGCAAATAAGTCAGAAGACATGAAGAGTTAACCTTAGTTCATGTTTAAAAAGAGTAGAGAAGATGATTAATCTATTTTGTTTGGTATAAAGACCTAGGAGTTTTAAAATATCTTCATGCCAATTAGGAAGAACATATAAATGATTTTTCAATAATTGAATAATAAGGGAACCAATGGTTGTGTTTCAACTTTAAAAACAGCTGAAATTATAGAGATAAATTTGAATTAGAAGGCAAATTGATAGATTTAAGTTGCTAATTATATTCATATTTATTACTTACATTCTGAGTATTAAGCAACATCATGATTGTGTTCATCTTAGCACAGTCAAGATCTAAAGATGTGTTACATTACAAAAGAAACATTTCAACTTTAACTTTTCTATTTTTTTGTTTTACTTACTCACTTATTTATTTCCTTAATTGATATTTTTCCCTTTTTCTAATATTTATTACTTCAGGATACATCTCCATCACAGTGTTCTCTTTCTACCCCTCCCAGTCCCACCCTGCCACCCTCTACCCCCTATCCCTTTCATCCCACTCCTTTGGAGTAGAGATGCTCAACGTTAACTTTTCAAAAACAGAAATTATAAAGAGTGATGTGTGTGTGTGTGTGTGTGTGTGTGTGTGTGTGTGTGTGTGTGTGTAGATTATTTGAAGGTGAAACATTTTTAAAAATATTTATTTATTACTGCAGGTTATATCTCCATCACAGTGTCCTCTTTCCACACCTCTCCGTCCTACCCACCCACCCTCTGCCGCCTAACTCTTCCATCCCACTCTTCTGGAGTGGAGTGTCCCTATATAATAGTCCCTCACCCCAGTTCAGTCATATGAGGGCCAAGACCTCCTCATACACTGGGGGCCTACAAGGCAGCAACATTAGGACAGAGTGTCTCATTGACAGGAAACAAAGTCTATGTTCATGTTCCCTTTGGTGCATTAGTTGTAGTATAGTTATTCTGTACTATATGGCTAAAATCCAACTATAAGTAAATAGATGCCATGTGCATCCTTCTGAGTCTGGGTTAACTCACTCAGGATGAGCTTCTGTAGTTCCATCCATTTGGCTGCAAATTGTATAATTTCATTGATTCGGATAGCTGAATAATATTTCATTGTGTAGATGTAACACAGTTTTTTAATCCATTCTTCAGTTGAGGGAACATCTGGGTTTTTCCAGTTTCTAGCTATTACAAATAAGGCTGATATGAACATAGATGAGGAAACTTCCTTGTGATTTGGTGAGGAATCAGTTGGATGTATACTCAGAAGTGGTATGGCTGGGTCCTGAGACAGAGCTATTCCAAGTTTACTAAGATATTGTCAGCTGGATCTCCATAGTGGTTGCACAAGCCTGCACTCCCACCAGCAATGGAGGATGGTTCCCATTTCTCCACACCCCAGCCAGCATGTGCTGTCACTTGAGCTTTTCATCTTAGCCATTCTGACAGGTGTGAGATGGAATCTCAGAGTCGTCTTGAGTTGCATTTCTCTGATGATTAAGGATGCTGAGCATTTCTTCAATGTCTCTCAGCCACTAGGGATTCCTCCTTTGTGAATTCTCTGTTTAGCTCTGTCACCCATTTTTTGATTGGATTATTTGGTTTCTTGGCATTTAATTTCTTGAGTTCTTTGTAGATTGTGGATATTAGCCCTCTGTCAGATGTGGGGTTGGTCAAGATTTTTTTCCCCAGTCTGTAGGCTGCCATTTTGTTCGAATGACAGGGTCTTTTGCCTTAAAGAAGCTTTTCAGTTTCATGAGGGCCCATTTATTGATTGTTGGTCTTAGGTCCTGAGATGTGGTGTTCTGTTCAGGAAGTTGTCACCTGTGCCAATGAGTTTGAGGGTTTTTCCCACTTTTTCTTCTAGTAGATTTAGTGTGACCAGACTTATTATGTTAAGGTCTTTGATCCACTTGGACTTAAGATTTATACAAGGTGATAAGTATGGGTCTAATTTCATTTTTTTACAAGTGGGCAACCAGTTGGACCAGCAACATTTGTTGAAGATACTGTCCTTTTTCCATTGTGCAGTTTTGACTTTTTATCAAAAATTGGGTGGCCATAGGTGTGTGTCTGCATTTCTGGGTTTTCAATTCGATTCCATTGATCTGTTTCTATACCAGTACCATGCTGTTTTTACTACTATTGCTCTGTAGTACAGCATGAAATCTGGGATGGTGATACCTCCAGAAGTTTTTTTATTGTACAGAATTGATTTAGCTATTCTGGGTTTTTTGTTGTTCCATATGAAATTGAGAATAGCTTTTTCCAGGTCTATAAAGAATTATGTTGGTATTTTGATAGGAATCGCATTGAATTGGTATATTGCTTTTGGTAGGATGGCCATTTTTATTATGTTGATTTTACCTATCCATGAGCATGGGAGACCTTTCCATCTTCTAAAGGCCTCTTCCATTTCTTTCTTCAAGGGCTTGAAGTTCTTGTTGTACAGGTCCTTTACTTGCTTGGTTAGAGTTGCCCCAGGTATTTTATATTGTTTGTGGCTATTGTGATGGTGGTTGTTTCCCTTATTTCTTTCTCAGCCCATTTGTTTGTTGCATAAAGAAGAGCTTCTGACTTTTTTGAATTAATTTTGTATCCAGCCACCTTGCTGAAGGTGTTTATCAGCTGTAAGAGTTTGTAATTTTTGGGGTCACTTATGTATACTATCATATTGTCTGCAAATAGGGATAGTTTGACTTCTTTGTTTCCAATTTGTTTTCCCTTGATCTCCTTTAGTTGTTTTATTGCTCTAGCAAGAACTTCAATTACTATATTGAAGAGATATGGTTAAAGTGGGTATCCTTGTCTTGTCCCTGAGTTTAGAGGAAATGCTTCAAGTTTATCTCCATTTAATTTGATGTTGGCCACTGGCTTGCTGTATATTGCCTTTAACATCGCTAGGTACAGTTCTTGGATGCAAGTTCTCTCCAGAACTTTTACCATGAAGGGGTGTTGGAATTTGTCAAATGATTTTTCCGCATCTAGCGAGATTATCATGTGGTTTTTTTCTTTCATCTTATTTATATGTTGAATTACGTTGATAGACTTTCATATGCTGAACCACCCCTGCATTCCTGGGATGAAGCCTACTTGATCATGGTGTATGATACTTTTCATGTGTTCTTGAATTTGGTTTGCTAGTATTTTATTAATCATTTTTGCGTCTATGTTCATGAGGGAGATTGGTCTGAAATTCTCTTTCTTTGTTGGGTTTTTGTGTGGTTTAGAAATCACGGTGACTGTGGTCTCATACAATGAGTTTGGCAGTGTTCTTTCTGACTCTATTTATTGAAAGAGTATGAAGAGTATTGGTGTTAGCTCCTCGTTGAAGGTCCGGTACAATTCCATGCTAAAACCATCTGGCCCTGGGCTTTTTTTTGGTGGGGAGATTTTTAATGATTGTTTCTATTTCCTTAGTGTTTCTTTTTCTTATAACTATAAATACAATACAAAACAACAGAAATAAATAGGCCACAATTATGTGAGTTATGTGAGTTATATGACTTAGCATACATTCCCAATGTCCAGTCCATATGTATTTGGTACCTGACTTTATCATTCTACTATCTAACAATCTCCATGAGTTTAAAGTTTTATATCTAACTCAGCTTTCATACTAACTTGCCTCAAAATTTTAAAAATATCTTCTTAGATCCAGAACACACTCTTGATTCCTAAACAACTCAAAATTTAACTATGAGACTCTAGCTATCTATTCTTCAACCACCTCAGAGACCTGAGAGGGATAAATATATCTGATTATATAGGAAGTGCAGAGCCTTCAGCTTCCAAAACTAAGAAATGACATACCAGTGGCTGCCTGGACAGTTCCCATTTTCTCTCCATACATTACAGCATCAATCTTCAGCCGTTTGGCCCCATTTCTCTGACAGACATTGATTGTAGAGCTGGAATTATGAAGGACCTACCTACCCTGTCTTGGCAGAGCTAGGCTGTCGACTTACCTGCTTCCAAGTTTTGTCCTTTTTGGACAGCAGTCTGTCCACAGTTGAAGCAAGGAGTTTTTCTTGTCAAGAGAAAGGCTTACCACCAATTCAATCATCTCCCACTGGAGATTCTTTGATGCTCATCTTCTACTTGGAGTAGAATAGGGGGTGCTGTCAGGAGCTGACATGTATCAATATCAAAAAATCTTAAGTTAAGAAAACATCTTTGAATGCCATATTCTGCAGATCTCTTGAGGTTTTTGAAGATGCCCTATCTCTTATATATTTTTTTAAAGTGGGACTCAAATATTTTCTGGATTTCCTCAATGTCTGTTGTTATTTCTCCCTTTTCATTTCTGATTTTGTTTTTTTACCTCTGCCTTTTAGTTAATTTGGCTAAGGGTCTGTCTATTTTGTTGAAATTTTCAAAGAACTAACTCTTGGTATCATTGATTCTTTGTATCGTTATTTTTGTTTCTAAGTTGTTGATTTCAGCCCTAAGTTTGATGATTTCCTGCCTTCTGCTCCTCTTGGGAGTGTTTGCTTCTTTTTTTTTTTTTTTCCAATTCACCCCATTGAGCTGTTATTTCACTAATATGAGGTGTCACAATTTTCCTTTTGAAGGCACTTAGTGCTATGAACTTTCCTTGCAGCACAGCTTTCACTGTGTCCCATAGGTTTGGGTATGTTGTGCCTTCATTTTCATTGGATTTTAAGAAGTTTTTGATTTCCTTCTTTATTTCCTTCCTGACCCAGTAGTCATCCAGTAAAGAGTTGTTCAATTTCCATGTGTGTGTAGGCTTTCTGTTGATTCTTTTGCTGTTGAAGTCCAGCTTTATTCCATGGTGGTCTGATAGGATACAAGGGGTTATTTCAATGTTCTTTTATCTGTTGAGGCTATCTTTGTGTCCAAGTATATGGTTGATTTTGGAGAAGGTTCCGTGTGGTGCTGAGAAGAAGGTGTATTCTTTTTTGTGTGGGTGAAACGTTCTGTAGATATCTGTTAGGTCAATTTGGTTCAAGAGCTCTGATAGACTCATTCTTTCTCTGTTTGTCTTCTGTCTTGATTATCTGTCCATTGTTGTGAGTGGGTTGTTGAAGTCTCCCCCTACTAATGTATTGGGATCGATGTGCGATTTAAGTTTTAGAAGCACTTCTTTTACAAATATAGGTGCCTTTGTATTTGGGCATAGATGTTCAAATTTGAGATGTCCTCTTCATGAATATTAACAAGTATGTAATACACTTCTCTTTCTTTTTTTTATTAACTTCAGTTGGAAGTCTATTTCATTTGATATTAGGATGGCTACCCCAGCTTGCTTCCTGGGTCCATTTGCTGGGAAAACCTTTTCCCAGTCCTTTACTCTGAGATAATGTCTATCTTTGTTAATAAGATATGTTTCTTTTATTCAGCAAAAAGATGGTTCTTGTTTATGGATCCAGTCTGTAGTTCTGTGTCTTTTTATTGGCAAGTTGAGTCCATTGATGTTGATAGATATTAGTGACCAGGGGTTGTTATTTCCCATTATTTTGGTATAGGTGGTCGTCCTGTGTTTCTTTTGGTTTAGTTGCTGTAGAGTTTTCTATTTCTTCTGTTTTCTTGGGTGTAGTTATCTTCTCTGGGTTGGAATTTTCCTTCTAGGATCTTCTATAGGGCTGGTTTTGTTGACAGTTATTGTTTAAATTTCATTTTGTCATAGAATATCTTGTTTTCTCCATCTATGTTGATAGAGATTTTTGCTGGGTATAGTAGTCTGGCTGGGCACCTATGTTCTCTCAGGGATTGTAGGACACTTGACCAGGCCCTTCTAGCTTTTAAAGTTTCTGAGGAGAAGTTAGGTGTAATTCTGATGGGTCTGCCATTATATGTGGCTTGACCTTTTTCTCTTTCAGCTTTTAATATTCTTTCTTTGTTCTGTACATTTGGAGTTTCAATTATTATGTGGTGGGAGGAGTTTCTTTTCTGATCTAATCTGCTTGGTGTTCTGTAGACCTCTTGGATTTTTACTGGCATCTCTTTCTTTAGGTTTGGGAAGTTTTCTTCAATGATTTTGTTGAAGATATTTCCTGGACCTTGGAGTCGGGAGTCTTCTCTCTCCTCTATGCCTATAATTCTTAGGTTCCGTCTTTTTACTGAGTTCTTGATTTCTTGGATTTTGTGTGTGAGAGAGTTTTAGCTTTCTCATTTTCTTTGGATGTTATACTGATTTCTTCCATCGAATCTTCCATGGCTGAGATCCTCTCTTCCATCTCTTGCATCCTATTTTTGATACTCATATCCGTAGTTCCTATTCTCTTCCCTTGATTCTCCATTTCCACTCTTAACTCTCACTGTGTTTTCTTTATTGTTTCCATTTCCATTTTCATGGCTTCAATAATTTTATTCATTTTTTACATTTCCTGCTCCTATTTGCTTTTCTTTGCCTGGGAATCTTTCATTGCTCTGTCTTTTTCTTGTGTTGGGTGCCACCTATAACTGAACTTTTAAATTATTATTAATTATTATTTCCTAACAATATTTACTTATAACAAATATCAACAAGTTCTTAACTATTAACCCTACAAATTCCTACAACCCTTTTAACCTAACCACTAATCTTATTGATAATAATTTTCCTAACCTTTTAGAAGGATACAGTCTCTGGGGCAGGTCCTCAGTCATCAGGAACACAGTTTCTGTAGTAGAACCTTTAATGCACTTGACAGTCTTTTTTCTGGAATGTCTCAGATGTAGATTCGTCAGGGTAAGCTGCAGTCTCACCTTAAATAAGGCTTGATTCTTTCTTCTCTCTGGGAGACCCCAGTCCCTTCGCATCAGCAATTCTGTTACTCTGTCTCAGAGTCTTTAAAGCTAGCCACAGTTTCATTTAGGCCACTGTTCGGACAGGTCAAACTCCTCTAGGCAAAAGTTGAGCCACAGGGTTTAGTCCTTGGCCTTTTGCTGTTTTGCTGATGTCCAGCACTTTTTTCAGCAGGACTCTTGGAGCTCTCTAGCATCGGTGGGCCTCTTTTATTTGGGGCTCCATCCTTAAATAGGAGCTCTCCTTGTTCCCCCTGTATCAGCTTAATTTGGGCTCTGCCCATTTAGCAGTTGAAAACAATGCCAGGCCAGATACTTTGTTTCTTAATCCATTAAGTCTCCTGTTTGTTTCCTGTTTTCATCTGACTTCATCCTTGTTTTTCCACAAGCTGATAAGTTAATCACTCACACCAAGTTAATCTTCATGCCCCACATTAAGAGACTGTATCAGCACGGGAGTTTTGACCTGCTCCGTTTCCGACCTGGGCCGTTTCACCCCTCCTTAGGCAACCTGGTGGTCCCCCGCTCCCGGGAGGTCACCATATTAATGCCGAACTTAGTGTGGACACCCGATCGGCATAGCGCACTACAGCCCAGAACTCCTGGACTCAAGCGATCCTCCCATCTCAGCCTCCCAAGTAGCTGGGACTACAGGTGTGCGCCACCGAAATGTGAAGCTCTGGCCTCTTGATACCAACCATCTTAAACTGTTTAGGATAGTTAAGTAAAACAAACTCCTAGTCATGCATGCATGTCACCTTGTTAGCTACTAAGACAGTCTATCACAGATATTCTCTAAGCTACTCAGTAATCAAGTTGTTAAGAGACAAGCAACATTTGCTTACCTAAATAGAAGAGATAGATAGGGCATCTTCAAAAACCCCAAGAGATCTGCAGAATATGGCATTCAAAGATGTGGTCTTAAATTAAGATTTTTTTTTTGATATCGTGACATATCAGCTCCTGACAGCACCCCCTATTCTACTCCAAGTAGAAGATAAGCATCGAAGAATCTCCAGTGTGAGATGGTTGAATTAGTGGCAAGTCTATCTCTTGGCATGTAAAAACTCCTTGCTTCAACTGCAGACAGACTGCTGTCCAAAAAGGACAAAACTTGGTAGCAGGGAAGTTGACAGCCTAGCTCTGCCAAGACAGGGTAGGTTAGTCCTTCACAATCCCTGCTCTACAATAAATGTCTGTCAGAGAAACAGGACCAAAAGGCTGAAGACTGATGCTGGAATGTATGGAGAGAAAATGGGAACTGTCCAGGCAGTCACTGGTTTGTCATTTCTTAGTATTGGAAGCTGCAGGCCCTGCACTTCCTATACAATCAGATATATTTATCCTTCTCAGCTCTCTGAGGTGGTTGAAGAATAGACAGCTTGAGTCTCATAGCTAAATTTTGAGTTGTGTAGGAATCAAGAGGGCGTTCTAGATCTAAGAAGATGGTTATAATAGTGATGCAAGTTAGTATGAAAACTAAGTCAGTTATAGAACTTTAAACTCATGGAGATGGTTAGAAGGTAGAAGTTAAAGTCAGGGGCCAAATATGTATGAACTGGACATTGGGAAGGTATACTGTGCCATTTAACTCTCATAAATGAGGCATATTTAATTCTGCTGTTTTTTATAGAATTTACTGTTATAAGAGAAAGAACCATTTGTTGGAATGAAAAGAGAAGCTGTTGGGGGGGAAGAGGGTGGAAGGGTGGGACAGGAAGGGGGAATAGGGAAGGGTTTGTGACTGAGATGTAACTTGAAAAAAAAATAAAGTACTTATTAAAAAAAATAAAAAAAAATAAAAAGATATGCCACCAAAAAAAAAGAGAGACTGTATCAGACATTTACTAAATCTAAATTAATCTATCCCCCTACATTTTCCTGTTCAAGTTGAGCCACTTTGGCTTGGAGCTCTCTAATGGTATTATCCATTGCTTTCACTTGTGAAATTGTGGATTCTTTGAATTCCTTCAGCTGTGGTGAGGTGGTCAGCGCTTGATGTACTAGCATAGTTGTGTTTTGTTGGAGTCATATCTCCCTGACTTCTGTTGTTTCTGTTTTTTCTCTGACCTTTTGCCATTTGGTTGTTCTTAGTTGTTTGTTCCTGTTGTCTTCTGGGCTTGGAACCAAAGGGGGCGCTTTGGTGTAGCAGTTGTATTGCTTGGTGATCTGTCACTTTCCACTGGCTGGATGGGGCATTGTATGGAGGTTCTCAGTGTGTCTCCTAGAGCTCACCCCTTCCTGTTTCATCCCAATTGGGGACTCAGGTGAGGGGTTGTGATGGTGATGTGTTTCTGTAGATTCCTGGTATCCACCTGGTCTTCCTATAGATGACAGTGCAGGTTGGCAGGCCTCAGGCTGTTGGGTGGGGTCGTAGCTCCCCTGCAGCTTATGTGTTGGATGGTGTTTGTGGTCCTCCCCGGCTGTTTACAGGGAGATCTTGGGGTCAATGTGCATCTAATAGCCAGAAGCACTGTGAGCTGGTGCAGCCTATTCCCAGGCGATGAGGAATGGCCTGGGACTGTTTCACTGATCCCAAGACAGAGGTCTCTATGTTGCACATTGAGTGTTCAGTCAGCAGTGGCTCTGGTGGTATGATCCTGTGTGTTCAGGCACAGATTCTGTGGACTTTGGCGGTCCCAGTGCCTTTTGCAGTCTTGAGAGGACCTGACTCCATGCCTGTAAGTTGAGTCACTCAGCAATGCCTTGAAGGTTGAAACCTCATTGATCCAGGGGGTGGAGTTATATATGCTTAAGCTCTGGTTTCCCGCCGGAAGGGCCTGTACTAGTAAAAAAGTCTGATAATAATAAAAACCTCACAGTTAGCCCAGGTTTGGACCCTGTGGTGGGTAAATCCACCTTCTACCCCGTAGCCTTTTCTGCCACACTCACAGCTTCGCCTACGTGTGTATGGAGCTGGCTTTGAATATTGGCAAATGGGTCCACTGTCATCCAAGTTCCCATACACCGCAGTGGAGCATAACCTGCAGCCAGAAGGGTATCCCACAGCTCAATCCAACTACAGCGTTTTTTTCCCAATGACTGTAAATCCAATAGAGGGGCCTGTCCAACACCCCTCTGGAGACCCACAGATATGTCTGGGCTTTCCAAAATGCAGCTGTGGACCCACTGACCGCTAGGCTGGTGCGTTGTAGAACCTTCAGCTGCTGTGCAGAGGCTGTGCTGCTAAGAGTGTGGTACTCCCATGGGTCTGCAACCTTTTACAAATAGCCCGAATGCCTGCATGGGATCTGGGGGGCCCAGAAGGCTGGTGAATAACCCTGTGTGGGGCCCTAATCTTACCGCTGGTATTAGAGTGGATCTTACCCTGCATCTCTCCTTGTGGGGGTTCCCGATTCCCAGATTCAGCGGCTTCCATGCGTGTCCAAAGGGGGGGGAAGAGTCCTTCCCAGGGACTTTTAATGGTCCCTGGGTAGCTGGGTGAGACCCAGGGTGGGTCGAGTCACTCAGATTTTTGCAGTGTCTATAACTCTGTGGCTTTATGGCTGTTTTCCCCAAGTTCAAAATGTGTCCACGCGGGCCACCACCATCTTGGATCTCATCCAATTTAATTAATTATTCTGTACTCAATAAAATGTAATAATTAGAAAAAAGTGTCCAATTACAATAACTGTCCATAATTCTGTTAATTTGTAATATTACATAAGTAATATGAAGCATTCTTTGAAGAGAATTCTTTGGAGGACACAGATAGTTCATCAGACCTTTACAGATAGGATATGAAGACTGTTACTAGGTTTGTTGTCTGTCAGTGCAATGATAACAGTACCTTGACTAGATTCTACTGAGCCTCCTTCTATAACTAGCCATATCAGACTTCATATCCTTAGAGTTATAATACCAAACTGACATTTTATTCTGTCTTTTTACTATATTTATATTAAAATATAATTATATCATTTTGCCCCTTTCCTTTTCTCCCTCTAGTCATCTCTCTTCATGGAACCTCCTTGCTCCCTTTCAAAATAAGTCTCTTTTTCTTCAGTTGTTATTTTACACATACACACACATAAACACACATATACACACTATATGCTCAATTTAGTGTTACTTGTATGTACATGATTTTAGGGTTGAATACTTGGTATTGTACATTTGTAAACTGAGATTTTTAATTTCTTCATTGAAAATTTCATAAGTGTATTCAATGTATTTTGTTCAGATCTGTCTGGCACTCCTACTTCAAGCACCTCCTAGAACCCATCCCCCCTCCTCCTCCTCTTCCTCCTCCTCCTTCTCTTCCTCTTCCTCCTACTCCTACTCTTATTCCTCCTCTTTTTATTAGTTCTCTTATTTATATAATCCACTGTGTCAAATTAGTACTGCTTGTGTGTCAGCATACGTGTGGAACCATCTTTTTGACCATTAGCAACCTTCCAGTAGCCACATTCCCAAATTAAAATTATTTATTTCTCACAACCAGATATTAACTGCAAGAAGCTCCTCTGCTACCAACAGGGCCCAGGGATCCCCATACCCTCTCAATATTGAAATTTTGACTGGTTTGTTCTTACACTGGCAACCACAGCTGCCGTGAGTTGTAAGGCAATGGTCACATAATGTCCATACTATAAGATTTCAAGGATTCTTCCTCTTCCTCTAGTCCTTCCACTGTTTCAACTTCCTCTTCTATCTCTAAATCCAACCAAGTCTGAGAGGATCACAAGTATATGAGAATAAGCACAAATATTTGGAAAGAAGTTTGATATTATGACTACTTTGTACAACAACAGCAGTAGGGTCCCTGCTATAGCTAATGACCACTGAAGTCGCAGCCATTTGACCAGATTTAAAATATCAGGCATGAATATCCTCCCACAGAGCAGCCCTCAAATCCAATCAGAAAATGTTTGTTTAACCCTATAACAATTGTACCAGTCATTGTAGCAATGTGCACATATTACATGGTGAGTTATACTGTAGCATCTAATAGTGGGTAAGATAATTTATGTTTTTTTTTTCTCCCCATAATGAATAGCCTGCACAGTTCCCTTCAACACTATGAAAACAGATCATCCGGGAGGACATTTTTGGTCACTGACACTGTTTTATACTAAAGAGTTTGAGTTCTAAGAAGGATGTGAGTCTTTATGGTTCATTATCCCATCATCAATAGTACATATCTAGAATTAAAAAAAATGATATGTTGGAGGAGGTGCAAGATGGCAGCAAAAAGCATGGACACATTGTGATCATCAGGAAGACCAACTGGACCACTGAAGAAATATACTCCTGCTGAATGGCAATCCAAGCCCAGATAGGCTTGCCTGGCTTCCCACAGCAGTGGAAGAGCTGTGCAGTGGACTTGATCAATTCAGGATGCCATCTGGTGGCTTCCACATCCAAACAAAGGCTGTCCTCAGTTTCCTGAGTCTTCAGCTTCTATGCAGACATTCTGACTCCCAAAAGAGAACCAGCAGACCAGGACCAGGTAAGACAGGGGATTTCTCCATGGGATAGCAACATGACAGCATCTGACTGACTGGTTGCTGGGAGATCTACCTAACAGATGACTGAGCTTCCCTGAACCAAAGTGAATTGTGGATGGGTTATAGACTACATTTTAGAACCCCCTGCACCCCCACCTGACCCCTCTGCTGGGCATTCTGCTGGGCACTTAGGGCACAGCATCTAGATTGCAGTCCAGAGAGGTAAAGCAGTTCTGGACCATTGCATGCAACCCGAGTGAGTGTGCTGCACTGGATTAGAGAGCTTTAGTCTGAGAGGCACGGGTTGACCCTGAGACTCACTTGGGGGAAGCTTGGGAGAACCATAACCATGGTTCTGACACCCTAGGTACAAGAAAACTGTTAGAAGCTCCACTGATCCAGGCAAGCTGCTCTGGAACACAGAGCTCCTGGCAGGGAAAAAGTGGCTGAGCTTCCCCTGAATCCAAATGCTGTAGGCACCTTGTGAATTCCATATTGGAACTTCCTGCCCTCATCCACTTTGGCAGGGCACTCAGTCTACTGCCTCAGTCTACAACATTTAGATCTTGACCCGGAGCAATAAAGTAGTTCTGGGCCATTGCATGTAGCCCAAGCGAGCCAGCTGCACTAGACCACAGAACTTCTGACTAAGAGACATAGGTTGAAATCACAATCCCCCTGAAAGCAGACTGGGAGGACCATGACCATGGTCCTGATCATAGTCTTGATGCCCTAACTACAGTGAAACTGCTAGAAGCCACACCAGCTCAGGCAGTGTGGATTGGACCACAGTGATTTTGGCTGAGAAAAGGTAGCTGAGCTTCCCCATATCCAAGCACTGTGGAGAGGGTATGGACTCCACATCAGAAATCCTGCTGTCACCTGCCTTGCCCCTCAGCTGAACACCCAGGACACAATACAGAAAGCTCTGACCCTGGAGCAGTGAAGCAGCCTGGGACAATTGCACACTGCCTGGGTGACAGGGGCTTTACTAGAGTACAGTGCTTCTGGCTGTAAGGTGCATATTGAACCTGAGAGCCCACTGAGAGCAGTGTGGGGGGCATTCCACGATCACGGTCCTGACATATAAGCCTCAGTGGAACTGCAGCTCTAGCCTACACTCTGTTGCCTGCTGACGCCCACCAACATCCCTAAGAAGACCAGCTGGATCCTAGGAACCTGTAAGTGAGAATAACACATCCCAATCAAACCCCTGACCTGAGGACCCAGTTGGGACACAACAGGAAGGGGTGAGTTGTGGGAGGCCCACTGAGAACCAGCCCCCAACATAAACCCCATCCAACCTGTGGAGAGCTACAAGTCACCAAGATTATAAGGTCTCTACACCAAAAATCCTCCCTTGGCACCAAGTCCAGAAGGTATCAGTAATAAACAGCTAAGGACAACCAGATGGCTAAAGACCAGTGAAAGAATAGAACTAACAAAAGTCTGGAAGACATCCACCACAGCTAAACCAGAAGAAACACACAAACACACAACCACCACCTACATCAAAATAACAGTAAATAACAACTTATGATCATTAATATCCCTCAACAACAATAGACTCAACTCCCCAATAAAAAGACACAGGCTTACAGAATGTATCCATAAACATCATTTTGCTGAATACAAGAAACACATCTCATTAACAAAGATAGATCCTACCTCAGAGTATAAGGCTGGGAAAAGGTTTTCCAAGCAAATGGTCCCAGGAAGCAAGCTGGAGTAGCCATCCAAATATCAAATAAAATAGACTTTCAACTGAAGTTAATCAAAAAAGATAGGGAAGGGACACTACATACTCGTTAAAGGAAAAACTAATCAAGATTACACCTCAATACTTAATATCTATGTCCCAAACACAAAGGCACCCACATTTATAAAAGAAACTCTTCCATAGCTTAAACCACACATTGATTCCCACACTTTAGTAGTGGGAGACTTCAACACCCTACTCACACCAATGGACAGGTCATCGAGACAGAAACAAACAGAGAAATAGTAAGACTAACAGAGGTCATGAACCAAATGAAACTAACAGATATCTATAGAACGTTTCACCCAAATGCAAAAGAATATACCTTCCTTTCAGCACCTCAGTGAATCTTTTCCAAAATTGACCATATACTCAGACACAAAGCAAGCCTCAACAGGGACAAGAAAAATGAAATAACCCCCTTTATCTTATCAGACTACTATGAATTAAAGTTGGACTTCAACAACAACAGAAATAACAAAAAGCCTACACATTCATGGAAACTGAAAAATGTCTACTCAATGGCCATTGGGTCAGAGAACAAATAAAGAAGGAAATCAAAGACTTCCTAAAACCCCCCCAAAAATGAAGACACAACATACCCAAACCCATGGGACACAATAAAAGCAGTGCTATGAAGAAAGGTCATAGCACTAAGTACCTTAAAAAAAAAAAAAAACTATGACAGCTCATATTAGCAACTTAACAGCAGAACTGGAAGCACTGGAAAAAAAGAAGCAAACACTCCCAAGAGGAACAGACAGCAGGAAATCATCAAACTCAGGGCTGAAATCAACAACTTGGAAACAAAAAGCTCAATACAAAGAATCTACAAAACCAATAGTTGGTTCTTTGAGAAAGTCAACAACACAGACAAACCCTTAGCCAAACTAACTAAAAAGCAGAGGTAAAATACCCAAATCAACAAAATCAGAAATGAAAAGGGAGAAATAAAAACAGATATCAAGAAAATCAAAAGATTCTTAAGGGCTAACTTCAAAAAACCTGTACTACACAAAATTTGAAAACGTAAGCAAAATGAACAATTTTCTTGATAGAGTACAACTACCAAAGTTAAATCAAGATCAGGTTAACAAATTAAATAGTCCTATAGCCCCTACGGAAATAGAAGCAACCATTAAAAGTCTCCCAACTAAAAAAAGCCAAGGGCCAGATGGTTTCACCACATAATTCTACCAGACATTCAAAGAAGAGCTAATACCAGTACTCTTCAAACTCTTCTACAAAATAAAAACAGAAGGAACACTATCAAACTCATTCTTATGAGGCCACAGTCACCATGATATTTAAACCACACAGAGACCCAACAAAGAAAGACAATTTCAGACCAATTTCTCTCATGAACATAAATGAGAAAATACTCAATAGAATACCTGCAAACTGAATCCAAGAAAACATAAAAAGTATCATACACCATGATCAAATAGGCTTCATTCCAGGAATGCAGGGGTAGTTCATTACATGAAAATCCATCAACGTAATCCACCATATACACAAAATGAAAAAAAAAAAAAAAAAAAAAAAAAAACATGATCATCCCTCTAGATGCTGAAAAAGCATTTGACAAAATCCAACATCCCTTCATGTTAAAAGTCCTGGAGAGAGCAGGCATAAAAGGACCATACCTAGAAATAATAAAGACAATATACAGCAAGCCAGTAGCCAATATCAAATTAAGTAGAGAGAAATTTAAAGCATTTCCTTTAAAATTGGGGACAAGGCAAGGATAACCACTCTCTCCATATCTCTTCAACATAGTACTTGAAATCCTAGCCAGAGCAATAAGACAACTAACAGAGATCAAGGGGTAAAAAAAACAAATTGAAAAGGAAAAAGTCAAAGTATCCCTATTAGCATACAATATGTATACATAAGTGAGCACAAAAATTCCACCAGAGAACTCCTACAACTGATAAATACCTTCAGCAAGCAGCAAGGTGGCTTAATTCAAGAAAATCAATAGCCCTTCTTTACACAAAAGATAAATGGGACATGGAAGAAATTAAGGAAACAACACCCTTCACAATAGCCACAAGTAATATAAAATACCTGGGGGGTAACTCTAACCAAGCAAGTGAAAGGCCTGTATGACAAGAACTTCAAGTTCTTGAAGAAAGAAATGGAAGAGGACATCAGAAGATGGATAGATCTTTCATGTTTATGGATAGGTAGGATCAAAATTTAAGAAATGGCCATCCTACCAAAAGCAATATACAGATTCAATACAATTCCTATCAAAATACCAACACAATTCTTTAAAGACTTTGAAAGAACATTTCTCAAGTTCATGTGGAATAACAAAAAACCCAGAATAGCTAAATCAATCCTGTACAATAAAAAAAATAAAAATAAAAAAAAATCTGGAGATATCACCATCCCAGATAAAGCTATATTGCAGAACAATAGTAATAAAAACAGCATGGAACTGGTATAAAAACAGACAAGTTGATCAGTGGAATTGAATCGAAGACCCAGAAATCAACCCCCACACAATTGATCACTTAATTTTTGACAAAGAAGCCAAAATCATACAACAGAAAAAAGAAAGCATCTTCAACACATGATGCTCTTCTAACTGGATATCAACATGTAAAAGAATGCAATTAGACTAATATATATCACCTTGCACAAAACTTATGCCCAAGTGGATCAAAGACCTTAACATAAAGCCAGACATATTAAATCTAATAGAAGAGAAAGTAGAGAAAAGCCTCAAACTCATTGGCACAGGTGACAAGTTTTTGAACAGAACACCAATAGCTCAGGCTCTAAGACTAATTATCAATAAATGGGACCTCATAAAACTGAAAAGCTTTTGCAAGGCAAAGGACACTGTCAATAGAACAAAAAAGCAACCTACAGATTGGGAAAAGATCTTTACCAACCCCACATCTGACAGAGGGCTAATATACAAAATTTATAAAGAACTCAAGAAATTATGTCATCTCACACCAGTCAGGATGGTTAAGATCAAAAATTCAAATGACATCACATGCTGGCTAGGTTGTGGAGAAAGAGGGACACTCCCCCATTGCTGGTGAGAGTGAAAACTTGTACAACCACTATGGAAATTAGCTTGGAGATATCTTAGAAAATTTGGAGTAGATCTACCTCACGACCCAGCCATACCACTTTGGGTATACATCCAAATTATTCCTTTCCAGTCCACAAGGACATCTCCTCAACTATGTTAACAGCAGCTTTATTTGTAATAGCTAGAAACTGGAAACAACCCAGATGTCCTTCAACTGAAGAACGGATTAAAAACAAACCAAAAAGAAAAAAAAAAAAAACCCGTGGTACATTTACACAATGGAATACTACTCAGCTGTCAGAAACAATGAAATCATGAAATTTACTGCTAAATGAATGGATCTAGAAAAGCTCAACCTGAGTGAGCTAACCCAGACCCAGAAAGATGCACATGGCATATATTGATTTATAACTGGATTTTAGCCATACAGTACAGGATAACTGTCCTACAATCAAAAGACCAATAGGAACAGGAACTAAGACTTTGTTACCTGTTAGTGGGACACTTTGCCCTAACGGACCTGCCATGTAGGCCCCCAGTCCAATAGGAAGCTCTTAGTCCTCATATGACTCCTGAACTGAGGGGGCTGATATGCAGGGGCACCCCATACCAGAGGAGTAAGAGGGAAAAGAGGTAGAGGGTGAAAAGGTGGGACCGGGAGGGGTAGAAGGAGTGGACTGTGATGGACATGTAACTTGACATAATAAACATAATACAACAAACAACAACAACTAAAAATGGTGTTTAGAGATATGCACAATAGAGATTAACACATGTTGGAACTTATGTTTAATCATACATATAAGTCATCTGAATATATACATATGTATAATCAGAAAAAAACACATATAAGAAAATACTTATAGTAGGACATGTCACATAGATAACTTCAAAAAGTATCCATTGTATGTATAAAAAATTGTTTGTTTCCAGTAGCACAATGAAAAATATTGACATGGACAGGAATACGCTTTGGAAAAAAGAAATTGTATTAATGATAGCCTCTGTTTTCTCTACAATTTATTATTACTTAAAAAACTATAAAATTAGACCTCGGTCAGATGTGAGGTTGATTTTTTTTCCCAATCTGTAGGCTGCCATTTTGTTCAAATGACAGTGTCCTTTGCCTTACAGAAGCTTTTCAGTTTCATGAGGTCCCATTTATTGATTGTTGGTCTTAGATCCTGAGCTGTTGGTGTTCTGTTCAGGAAGTTGTCACCTGTGCCGATGAGTTTGAGGGTTTTCCCCACTTTCTCTTTTAGTAGATGTAGTGTTTCAGGCCTTATGTTAAGGTCTTTGATCCACTTGGACTTAAGTTTTGTACAAGGTGATAAGTATGGGTCTAATTTCATTCTTTTACAGGTTGACATCAAGTTAGACCAGCACCATTTGTTGAAGATGCTGTCCTTTTTCCATTGTGCAGTTTTTGGCTTCTTTGTCAAAAATTAAGTGACCATAGGTGTGTGGGTTCATTTCTGGGTCTTCAATTCGATTTCATTGCTCCACTGGTCTGTTTCTATACCAGTACCATGCTGTTTTTATTACTATTGCTCTGTAGTACAGCTTGAAATCTGGGATGGTGAAACCTCCAGATGGTTTTGTATTGTACAGGATTGATTTAGCTATTCTGGGTTTTTTGTTATTCCATATGAAATTGAGAATTGCTTCTTCCAGGTCTATAAAAATTGTGTTGGTATTTTGATAGGAATTGCATTGAATCTGTGTATTGCTTTTGGTAGGATGGCCATTTTTATTATGTTGATCCTACCTATCCATGAGCATGGGAGATCTGTCCATCTTCTGATTGCCTCTTCAATTTCTTTTTTCAAGGATTGAAGTTATTGTCATACAGGTCTGTCACTTATTGGTTAGAGATACCCCCAGGTATTTTATATTGTTTGTGGCTATTATGAAAGGTGTTGTTTCCCTAATTTCTTTCTCAGCCCATTTATTTATTGTATAAAGAAGGGCTTCTGATTTTTTTGAATTAATTTTGTATCCAGCCACCTTGCTGAAGGTGTTTATGAGCTATAAGAGTTCTCTGTTGTAATTTTGGGGGTCCTTTATGTATACTTTATATCATCTGCAAGTAGGGCTAATTTAACTTCTTCATTTCCAATTTGTATCCCTTTGATCTGCTTTAGTTGTCTTATTGCCCTGGCAAGAACTTCAAGTACTATGTTGAAGAGATATGGCAAAAGTGGGCAACCTTGCTTTGTCCCTGAGTTTAAAGGAAATACATTAAATTTCTCTCCATTTAATTTGATGCTGGTTACTTGCTTGCTGTACATTGCCTTGCCTTTATTATTGCTAGGTATGACTAATATCCAAAATTTACAAAGAACTAAAAGAAATTAAATGTCAAGAATCCAAATAATCCAATCAAAAAATGGGAAACAGAGCTAAACAGAGAATTCACAAAGGAGGAATCCCTAATGGCTGAGAAACACTTGAAGAAATGCTCAGCATCCTTAATCATCAGAGAAATGCAACTCAAGACAATTCTGAGATTCCATCTCACACCTGTCAGAATGGTTAAGATCAAAAACTCAAATGACGGCACATGCTGGAGAAGTTGTGGAGAGAGGGGAACACTCCTCCATTGCTGGTGGGAGTGCAGGCTTGTACAACCACTTGGAAATAAGTCTGACAATATCTTAGAAAACTTGGAATAGCTTTACCTCAAGACCCAGCCATACCACTTCTGGGTATACACCCAAATGATTCCTCAGCAAACCACAAGGATGTGTCCTCATCTATGTTCATAGCAGCCTTATTTGTAATATCTGGAAACTGGAAACAATCCAGATGTCCCTCAATTGAGGAATGGGTAAAAAAACAAAAACAAAAACTACAAAACTGTGGTACGTCTACAGAATGGAATACTACTCAGCCATTAGAAACAATGAAATCATGCAATTTGCAGACAAATGGATGGAACTAGAGAAGCTCATCCTGAGTGAGGTAACCCAGACTCAGAAGGATGCACATGGCTTCTATTCACTCAGATTTTAGTCATATAGTACAGGATAACTGTAATACAACCAATCTACCAAAGGGAACAGGAACATATCGACTTCGTTGCCTGTCAGAAACACTTTTCCCTAATGGTGCTGCCTTGTAGGCCCCCAGTGTATTAGGAAGCTCTTGGCCCTCATATAACTGCTGAACTGGGGCAGGGAACTGATATGTAGGGACACTCTACTCCATAGGAGTGGGATGGAAGGGATGGGGGTAGAGGGTGGGAGGTTGGGACTGGGAGGGGTGGAAAGAGGGCACTGTGATGGAGATGCAACCTGAAGTAATAAACACAAACACACACACACACACACACACACACACACACACACACACACAGATACATACACACAAATAAAAACAGCAACAAAAAAAGACTTTTCCAAACATCAAAAAAAAAATGCTGTAACATTTACTGTAATGATAAATGGGAAGTTAAATGAAGCAGCAGATTCAAATACTGAACATAAAAGGAGCATAAAACCGACATATATTATTTGATTAGGTACTGGCTCCTGTTATTTAGGAGTCTGCCAAACAGTTTGAATGTTAGCCAAAGTTGTCTACTAGTTTTCATCAAGTTGAAACCTTGAGAGCAGTAGAGACATAAAATGCATGTGTACAAAAGCTGAAAAGAAACAATTAATTTGGAACAGATATCTAACCTGTGATGAAGCCAAGTTTCTAGAAAATAAACAAACATGGAGTAGCGGCTTCTAGGTGTTATACCTCTTCCCTCCCCCAAGGCACAAAATTGATTTCATACCTCTGTTGAGTACTTTGAGTACTTTGAGTTTTCATAACAAGCCAAAACTGTGCTGTCCAAGTTTGAACACTAAATTTACTTGTGGTTGTTCACTTAATGTACACATCAAAGTAAACTTTAAAAAATATCTACAGTTAAAGCTACAAAATTTCAACAGAATTTCAAAAACACATATTTTTAGTGTTTAAAGAAAAGACCAAATTCCTGATCTCAACTGACCTCTTGCTTTAGACTACAAGTAGCCGGAAGTTCAGGTATCAGCCATACCCAGGAAGGGAGATGATCTATATAGGCTTATTTTTATTTAGTTCATTGAGAGGACATTGAGATGTGAGTGAAATCTGCCACGTATGAGGTTCTTTCTGTGTTTTCAAACAAAGCAGAAGGTTTTGAACTTGTCAGACATATTTTAATGTTCTATCATGACATAATTTTTAGCTGAGCATACATATTTGAATTAATGTAAAATTTTCTACAAGTGTAAACACACACACAGACACACACACACACACATATATACTTTCTACATTTTAGAATTACATAGCTTAATCTCTTTATTTGACTGATTTAATCACAAATACAGTATCAAGGTAAAAGTAATTAGGTATACATTTATTTTTAAAAAGGTGACTTATAGAATAATCAGGAAAAATATATAAGAAGGAAAAAGAGAAAGCAAAATACTTACCTATTCCATTCTCTTAAATTCTTTGGACATAATTGGTAGAAATAATATCAGAAGAAAATGTGATTTTTACTTCAATTTAGTTTCATAACCTAAGAATGACAAAATGGGGACATTTCAAATCATCACATTAAAGATAAAAACATTGCTTAAGATCACAATTTTACATGAACTTATTTTAATAAAATTAGATGAATAGCCTCTTTATATTATCAAATATCTCATTAAATACTTTAATCATTTAAAAAGGACACAAACAGTATTTAATTACATATGACAACAAACAGAACCATCTATGTAATATAATAAATATGCCCATATCTGAATGACTTATATCTTGAGAAAGGGAAGACAAAAATGGAAGTTTTGTAGAATACATAACAGAGTTAAAATATTTATGATATAACACAAATACAGAAAATTCCATACAAATCCATCAAAAAAACAATTCATTGAGAGCTCATTACATCAGTGTAGTGTCTATTCTGTACATAAGAAAAATGATTGTACGAATTTTGTAGGGAGAAAATTTTAAGCACAGGAAAAAAATAAAAAGAACCTGAGAAACAGAACTTGAAACTGGACAAACATTCAAAACAATATACAATTTTGACCATTCTGTACTCCTGACTCATGTTATAGCCAACTATTCTAGGTTCTTTTTTAAAAATATTTATTACTTCAGGTTACATCTCCATCTCAGTGTCCTCTTTCTGCCCCTTCCAGTTCGGCCCTCCCACCCTCTAACCCCTATCCCTTCCATCCCACTCCTCAGGAGTGGAGTGTCCCTAAATAACAACCCCCACCCCAGTTCAACAGTCATATGAGGGCCAAGAGCCTCCTCATACACTGGGGGCCTACAAGGCAGCACCACTAGGGCAAAGTGTCTCAGTGATAGGAAACAAAGTCTATGTTCCTGTTCCCCTTGGTGCATTGGTTGTAGTATAGTTATCCTGTACTATATGGCTAAAATCCAATTATACGTGAATAGATGCCATGTGCATCCTTCTGAGCCTGGGTTAGCTCACTCAGGATGAGCTTCTCTAGTTCCATCCATTTGTCTGCAAATTTCAGGATTTCGTTGTTTCTGGTGGCTGAGTAGTATTCCATTGTGTAGATATACCACAGTTTTTTTAATCCATTCCTTGGTTGAGGGACATCTGGGTTGTTTCCAATTTCTAGCTATTACAAATAAGGCTGCTATGAACATAGATGAGGAAGCTTCCTAGTAGGCTGATTCTGTTATGGTTCAGATTAATGTTTCTCAACCTGGAATGTGTAAAATGTGAGATCTACGGGCCATAACACTAGTGAACAATGGGCAGTACCATGCAATGTAAAGCCTAGTCAAAGGATGAAATGGCAATGAGGCAAGTTCTTGGAGAGAATTCTGCAGTCATAGCCCCTGCTCTTCTTTAACTCCCCAAATACTATGTCTGAACACTTTCCTATACTATGTGCTTCCCACATACTTCCACCTTGCCATAGATAAAAAGCAAGTGAGGCCAGTCACCCATGGTCTTAGATTAGCACATATTAAATCCCACCTCTGATCTCTACGATAAACATTGGGCTCTCTGGGGTTATTTATAGTTAATAATAAGTTAATATAGTTAATATAGGTTTTATAGTTGGTAGTAAGAAGTAAAGATTTTAGTACATCTGATTTTATTTTAAAAAGACATATAGTGTGAAAATTAGGTAATATTTTTAGTGGAATTGTCCATTTATCAGCAGATTTCAGCTGCCAGCCAAACCTTTTGGAACTAAATGATATTAGGACAAAATGAAAAAGTAGTCAAAAATTTAACTTAGTTGGATTAGTGTGAATTATATTTTTGACTTTTTGAAAGAGAATGGAATGTGAGAATAATATATTTGGTGGTGCACCCTAAAGTATATTTGGTCTCCTAAAACATTTATTAAAATACTGATTGATTGTTCTGTTGTCACTTTACTTATTCCACTGTAGAACTTCCAAATAATGCTAAACGTAAAAAGTCATATAGTGACAATATATTTTAGGAATAAAATAATAAGTGCCGTTGACTGCACAGATATTTTGTGAGTTCCATTAAGGTGAGGTCAAACTGGATTCAGCAAAAACTAAACTTTATACATGTGAATTTCAATATAAGGATTCTCATCTATAGGGTAGCTTAATAACTTTACTGTTAATAAGAATAGCCACATAAATAAGTTCTATTGAAGAATGTTGTAAATAAGACCCCCAGAACTTAGTCATTTATGCTTTCAGGATCTGTGTATCTGCCCTGCCAGGTGATTCTAACAGTCATGTCTCCATGATAAAATTCTACTCCTGTTGAAGTACCATGGATAATTCACTTGTCTGATAGGCATTAATTCTTTCCTTATCTTTCAAGTCTTGGTCATTTTCATACACAAGGTGTTCTAGCCATCTTACCACCTATTATTCTTCCTCTCCTGCTACAATTCTTCCTCCTAACAGTGGCTGTTTTGTATCTTCTTTAATTGTGTGACTCAGTAAGTTTAAAAAAGGCCTCATGAGCATAAGTGGGAGGTTATTCAGCAAAGCATGAACAACTTATCAGCAGTTATACTGCTGAAGAAAATGATAACCTTCATTCTGCAACCACTAACTAGCAATAAACCATTCCTCAGAAGTGGGCTGCCTACTTCCTTGCCCCATCACTGACCCTGGTAACCAAGGATGCAGGGAGATCACAAGAACAACAACTATGTTACATCCTGAATATATCTTTAAAAAAAATACACCTACCTATGCATTCAAGCTAGGCATTCATTCTGCCCCTTTTTCATGGTATTCCCTTGGCCTGTGACGAGTTGATCACAGATGTCTGACTCAAGGTTAAACACTTGTGCTTGTTGCTTTGACTATCCATGAGACTGTAGTAACTGTTACCTGTCACAATAAGAAGTTTCTCTGACTAAGACTGAGAAAAGCATTGAGCTCCAGGTAAATGGTATTTAGTAGACAATTGGTTAGCATGACCATTTAGCAAAACAATATTAGTAGGTTCTCTCCCTAGGGTCTATGAACTCCCTAGTTACAGGTTCTTGAGAGGTTACTGTATCAGAAATGAGTTCTATTTTGTGAAGTGGTCTTCAAACCCAAAAAGCACCTGGCTACTCCCACAATAATCATGACACTATTAGTACACCAGTTGCTACATTTTACTTAGCAGGTCATTACTAAAACTCACAGTATTTGTTCATTATTGGGTAAACCTGTTGATGTCTTTTCTCCATTATTATCAACTTCTGGCACTGTGAATTTTCCAACATAGCAGCTGAAATGGAGACATATAATCTGGCTGACTGACAGACACACAGGCAGGCCCACACATGCATACATGCACACAGAAAGAAAAAGATAGACAGACAAACAGACACGAGACAGAGACAGAGAAACAGAGGCTGATGTAGATTTTTTTCTCAAATTCAACCCTATCTCAGAGTAGATTAGTGAGATGTAAGTCCATCAATGGATTACTACACTAATCTTGAAGTTAGAACTTCCATATGATAATCACTCCTCAAGGCTTTAGCAACAGTGTAGTTCCAAATCCAACCCTTCAATACTTGTGTCCTTCAGATGAAACTTATTTTCTAACTACAATTATAAAAGATACATAACTTTAAAAAATTACCAGTGCTGTTTTGCATACATGAAATTTCTAAGTTATGTATCTGAAGTATTCTCAGCATATATTCTTACACACACACACACACACACACACACACACACACACACACACACACA
>CAJQZJ010034040.1:1043687-1064150 GCA_907164525.1 Lophiomys imhausi
ACACACACACACACACACACACACACACACACACACACACACACACACATGAGTAACCTTGCTAAAGAAATACTAATCAGCTTGGCTGTGGTGATAATTTCATTATGAGGATTTTTTAAAAAATGAGTTCTATACCTTAAATATATATCCTTTTCATAATCAATTATACTCAAATAAGAGAGAAAAAACATAAATATATCAAAAGCAGAAATAGTTATCTTCATCACACTGGGGTTTACTGTTTTAAAAGATCAAACAAAAAATGAACAACTCACTTTATCTTTTGACATGCAATTAGGGTGGTATATAAATGCATAGGATAAAATTCTCTCACAACAGCTTATGTTATATTCAGTAAGTCTATCTAAAATCAAAAAAGAAAGTAAAAACATAAATGAAAAAGGATATGACTGAGGAAAGCTGAGTCAAGGAGAGATTGTCTTCCTCATGGAAGAACATATCACTTGGTTGTCCAATGCTTTTGTTTGGAGATAAGGAGTGAGGAGATTATATTTAGGAATATATATGCATGCATATATATGCATGCAGTAACAGTTAATAAAATAAGAGATCATGAATTTGAAGGAGAGAAGAGAGGAGTATATGGGAAGTTTGGAAGAAAGAAAAGGAAGAGAGGATGGTAACTATATTATAATCTCAAAATTTTTTAAATTTAATAATTTAAAATTAAATCACGAGTCCTGATGTACTTAGGGACATTTATTTCTATCTTAGCATTTTAACCTTAGTTTTAAGTATAAAAAAATAAACCAAGAAGTGAAACTTTTCATAGCAGCTCTTGTTTTGTTTGGAGATTCTCAACTTATATGATAAAATGTCATGGCCAAAATAACTTAATAAAAAAAAGGTATAAACTGAGGCTCATGACCCCAGATGGTTAGAGTCCTCGACCATTATGGTGGAGATCATGGCAGCAGGAATGAGGCATGTCTCTAGAGCAGTAGCTGAGAGCTAACAGTTTGGAATACAACCAGCAGGCAAAGAGAGCTAACTGAACCCTCAAATCCCAAATCCAGTGACATACCTCACTCACCAAGGCCATACTTTCTAATCCTTTCTAAACAGTTCCACCAATTTGTGACTAAGTACAAAAATATGTGTGTTTATGGGGGGCATTCTCATTCAAACCACATAGATACACACACACACACACACACACACACACACACCCCTTCTGCCCAAGAAAATGAGAGAATCTAATGACGATTCTAACCGTGAAGTGGGGAGGTGTCCAGGCACTCTAACATTCAAAATAGGGAAATATGTAAGGCCTCATCCTTCTTTCCATAAAGATCCCTCAGTGCAATCAATCTTAACTCTGCAGATGTATCATTATAAGAATCCACAATGTGATTGCTACTAAAAGGCCCTAGAGACTCTGTGGAATCTGACATAGTTCTAATTTGCTTCCTTTTCAAAGTAGATATTATAATCTTTCTTCAAATAGCTGAGCAAAGCAATTATGTGGTCTCCCAAAATATGTGTATGTGTCCTCAGAGGACTCTAGAAAATATTTCTTCCTCATTCCATAATTTATTTATTTTAAAATATGGTCATAATTCTGCTTCAAATGACCTATATTATTCAACATATGAAACAAGCCTAGTTCACTGCTACTTAAATACAAACTTATAGAAGCAGTTTTTCCTACCTTACTGCACCACGGTGATTTCAATATATTGTATATTTATCTTTGGCAATATTGCAAATATTTATTCAAAACTTTATTTCCATCAGTTCATATTTTGTAATCCTTTTGGGGATCATTTTTAACAAGAACTCCAGATTGCTCAATGATTAATTATAGTCATCCTAAGAGACTATACATCAGAGTGTGAAAGGTTCAACTTTACCTTAAATGATAGTAAAATGGAAGTGATGAATAGAGAATGAGAAATACTCCTCAGGAGAACAACAGTTAAGGAGAACACAGTAGCTTGCTAGCCTCAAAAGTGGACACAAATAAAATGAGGTCAGGACTTAGTGAAAAGAAAACATTCAAGATCAAATAGAATGACTTGGACTTTTGAATGAAAATGTAGCATAGAATCTGCTTAAGGATTTCCAGAGCAGGAAGGCTAGAGTCAAGGTCAAGGCTGTTTTCCAGACCAACTGTAGACCAGGGTGATTTCTCTCTCATTAAAAACAAGGACTTTGTCCCACTCTTTCCCTGCTCAATTGATTTTCGTCAACTTTCATAAAATTTAAACATTTTAATAGCTTCATGGTTTTAAAAGTTGCACAGACATTTGTCAAAGAAAAGGAAAAGAATCACCAATGATTTTATTCAAATAAAATCCTTCTGTGCACTTTAGCAGATAACATGCAACAGTATTGTGGGCATTTTTCATGTCTCTCATTTTATGTGCTTAAGCAGTTCAATTATCGACACATCAATTGTGTGCCCTGATAGGATTCACTGTAGTATTTCCTCCATATGCGTACTGTACATTAACCATTTTCACAACAACCCTTCTCCCTCATGCTCCAGACTCAAGTAAGCATTCTATTGTCAGGTAGATTTTTATTATTATTAATTTCAACATATGCGAGGAAAGATGTAGTAATTAGCTTTCTGTGTCTGGTTTATTTCTCTTAGCATGACATTATCCAGTTTTGTTCTTGATTATGCATATGGTATGATTTCATCCTCTTTTATAGCTGAACAATCCTGAATTTTCTGTATCTATTATCTTTTCCTTATGCAGTTATCTGTTTACAAGGATTTAAGCTGATCCTGTATAACTATTGCTAATAATGCTGAAACAAATATGGACATATGAAACTGCAATTTAATTATCAGTTGTATTTATTAATAAGTATAAACTGTAAGATTAGGTCGGCGGAGCAGTCAGCGGCTTGGCAGAGCAGTGGGCGGGTTGGCAGGATATCAGCAGACAGGACTGGCCTGCCTTAAACCGGTGGCCTGATTTATCCTGGGGAAAGAGCCCCAGACCAAGGGTGGCCTACACAACCTGTAAATTAAATGGTGTTAAGTAATATAAGTTGTTATAGTAGGCCAGCAGAATTACCAGCAGCTTGCCGGAAGATTCACCCGAGTTTGATGGGAGTACCATGGCCCTGGGTAACTTGGACTGATGGCCTATAAACTGCCACGATCCTTGATCCTTTCCCCAGTAATTAAATACAGCAAGACCTTTTAATGTTTCAATGTTTAACCCTTAGCTGGGCAGACTCTCAATTAGCTACTCTAAGCTGACCTAGATCATCTAATCCCAAATTGCCATGTGCCTGTGATTACCTTCCAGCATTCTCAAACACATCTATCTGCTTCCATGTCTCCTGGTGGAATGAGCTAATCTTCTGTGTAAAACACAGGGTTCCTGTTCTAATCTCAGGAAGTTTTTTATGAAACTGGATATCATGACATTGTGCATAAAGATTTGTAATATTTTTATGTTCTGATAGAATTTATCCATATATATGGATATGAGAGGAAAGATGTAGTAATTAGCTATATATATAGTATAATTACATATATATTATATATATATATGCAGAGGTGGAATGACTGAATAAAACAGTGGCTCTACTATTAGTTTACAAAGGCTCTTTATATTGATTTCCACAGTGATGACATCGATTCACACTCCCATCAATGCACAATATTCTTTTTCCTCCATTTCTTTACCAACATTGTTATTGTTTGCTTTTATCTTTTCTGTGAAATATGCATTTTTGAAGATGGGATGAATTGTATTTTTGATTTGCATTTTCCTGGTGGTCAGTTATATCTAACATTGTTCCATGTACGAATTGGTCCTTGTATTCTTCTTTTGAAATTTTTCTGTTTTGATAGTGTATTCACATTGTATTTAGTTAATTTTTTGTTAAGATTTTGGAGTTCTTTGTTTTTCAGTTATTTTGAAGGTCTTTATAAACATTTATTTATTCAGTACATACATGTATAATGTGTGTACACACATGCCAAGAGACATGTGAAGGTCAGAGGATAAGATCTTGAACATATGGGTTCAAGGAATCAAACTCAGGTTTGTCGGACTTGATGGCAGCTGCCATCACCTGCATAAAACTGCTCATAGACTCTTGCTGTGTAGTCCAGGTGGCCTGGTAGTCACTGTGTAGTCTGTGATGGCCATAAGGTAGTAAAAACCCTGCTGCATCAGCCTCCTGAGTACAAGTATTACAGGAATCCAACGCTACATATAACTTGAATCTTTAGTTTCATGTATTCTGTATGTTAATTCTGTTGGATAAATAGCTCACTAGGTAGGTGATCTTTTGTCTTGTTGACTGTGTCCTTTAGGGTACAGGAGCTTTTTACCTGAACTAATCCCATTTATCAATTTTTGCTTCTTCTCTGCATGCATCTTGAGTCATATTTAGATCACTATCTATTGTCTCTGCCAAGACCTGGAAGTGCTTCCCGTCTGCTTTCTCTAGTATTGCAGTTTCAGGTCATATATTGAAGTCCTTGATCCATTTTGTCTGGTTTTTGTACAGAACAAGAGACAGGGGCAAGGTTCAACCTTCTACATGTGGGCACCTGATTTCCCCAGAACTGTTTGTTAAAAAAGAGTGTCTTTCCTCCAATATCTGTGTGGAGCACAATTGTCAGCACTTAGTTGGCTCTCTATTCTGCTCACTTAATCTCCATGTCTCCTTATACGCTGACAGAGTATATAAATTTTAAATTTTCTTAAGACTTTTTTTGTGACCCAATATATCATCTAATTTACATTAAATTCCATGAGCTTATAGGAAGAGTATAGTCATAGCTATTAAACAAAATGTCCTGTAAATATCTGTTAAGTGCATTTCCTCTCCAGAATATTTTAATTCTGGTGTGTGTGTGTGTGTGTGTGTGTGTGTGTGTGTGTGTGTGTGTCTGTTGTGTGTGTTTAGGCTTATTTTATTTTATTTTTTTGGTCTAGATGCTAAATACAGTCTTGTTAATTGGATTTTAAAAGTACTTAGTATAATCATACTGGAACCTATCTCTAGTTTCTACTTTTTTCTGAAAAATAGATTTTTTCATAGTATTTTTATGAAACTAGATATGACATAAGTGCATGTAGATTTGCAATTCTTTTATTTTCTTTGAGAATCTATCACTTTATTATTACACAATGAGCACTTTTTCTCCTCTTACTGTTTTTGTCTTAAAGTCCATTTTGTCAAGTGAAAATCTTGTTATTTCTACTTACTTTCAATTTAATTGGCTTGAAAAAATTTTCACTCTTTTAGTTTAGTGTCTGTCTGTGTTTACAGGTAAGTTTCTTGTAGAAAGAGTACTGTTAGGTCTTAACTTTTAGTTTATTCTTCAATTTTTCAATTTTAAATCATAGAATTAAGAACAATTATGTCCAGATTCCCGGATTGTTATGGAAACTATGGACTTTTACTTACCCTGTCATTAGTTTTATTGTTTCTGTCTCTCTCTATTGTGTGATGCTTATCAAGCATTGTGCTCTTATAACAACCCTACCACCAGCAGTTTTGCATACATGATGATATTGTGCTGGTCAAAGTACTTTCTGTTTCTTACTTTTTCAGTTGAAGTTCTTTCTATTGGTTGAGTAGGAATGGACTGTGGTTCAAGTACGAACATATCTTAGCTAAGATGCTTAGAGAGCAAGAAAGTACATATGGTAGTGAGCCAATTTTTTTCCAGATCTTCTCTAATCATACACTCCAAGAGTGGATTGATACCTTGGGCCATGAAGTCAGTGATAAAGACTGCCCAGTATACTTGTGTTTGCATAGAGGAGGAGTAAACTCTCAATTTCTTTCTAACATTGTTATGAAAACTGGGTGCCCATGCATTACACTGAGAGAGGAGTGGTGTGAGCCATGTAACCTTTATGGTTTTGATACCCACAAAACTACATATAACTGTCCCTGCCCCTGGTTGACGAAGGCACCATTGTTTTCTGGGGGAAGCCTTATGTCCCCTCTGTGTCTCATACTTTTTGTACAGTACAGTGTTGGCAGTGAGCTTGCAGCAGAAGCAATGTTTATGATCCAAGTTTGGTTTGTAGGGTTAGCACCTATGGAGGTAATGCAATTGGATTCCCGTGTGGTCATATATATGAGAATTGAAAGAAGTTTCACACACCCACAAAACTCCAAATCCAAACAATAGGTTGTCTCTCAAATGGCACCTGGCACTGGTACCTTGAAATTGTTCTAGAAGATTTCTTTATCCAGCTTTGGATCTCTCAATTTATTCCTGTCTACTGGAGAAGGAAGACTCTCTGTTGAGCAAGACACTGATTTAGGAACAGAGCAGAATGTCATTAGGAGTCCTTTTTGTTTTTTTCTGCATCCCTTTGTATTTGGATTTTCCCTTATGTCTCTGGCCTATCTAGTTTTAGGTATATGACCACTCAAGCATTGTTGAGGATGGGTCCTACTAAAGGAGTGGGCTTTAAACACAATCAGATAGTGGTTTATTACTCTCATAAGCTTTGTGCTACTATTACACTAGTGCATCTTGCAGACAAATCAATATTGTAAGCCTAAGAGTTTATAGTTGGGTTGGTGTTTATCTTCCTCCCTTGGTAGTATTTAGAGTACCTTCCAGTACTGTGAGCACTAGTATGCAGAAGTGAAGGTCTTGGTAGGCACCAACTTTTGACTTTTCCATGTTCATTGAATTGTGTGGGTATTATCTTCAGCAATAGGGCATAGTATCAGTTGGTGGAGAGCCAGCAATAACTTTGACAAAAGCCTAGGTTGTTTTCTGCATTCCCATGGGGTCCCTTTACCCAGCAATTTGACTAGATGTAACCCATTCTTGGAACTAGAGGCCTCATTTGGTGATAAGAGATGTTCAGTTGGGGCTCCATCTCCTCATTATGTGATTTCTGTTAGATTACCTTCATATATGTATATATTTTAGAAAGCTCCTAGTGTATTAGTTTTCCAAATAATCCCTCAAATGGTCCTTAGTTTTAACTGTCTGTCCATCATCCTCCCTCTTCACTCCACATTTGATCATATTTTATTTTGATACTTCCATCAACCTCATCCATCCAAAATTATCTACTTTAATTCTACCCTAGTCATTTGCTGTATAGTTAACCTCTGTGGTTATATAGTTGTAGTCTGATTATCAAAGACTTAACAGCTAATGAGTCATGATCAATATGATACTTACACATTTCTCTTGGTCTACCTGATGGAGAGTTTCAGAGCAAAACCTGACTATTACATGAATCACACCATTACTAAGCAATATAGTACAAATTCTTAAATAGGAAGAAGAAACCTGAATAAAGCTTCCATGAAAACATTTCTGTTGTAGCTGGCAGCAATAACCTATGTCACAAGTTCATTCCTGAAATAACTGACCAGTACCTCAGCCACTGACTTATGATATGCCCAATATAATCTTTACCTCCTAAAATATGACCAATCACAAAATCGAGTAAGGTACTGAGGTCTTCTGAACAGACCTAAGGCAACATGGGAATGTCTTTTACCACAACTTTACTTGTTAACAGATTATATTTTAGAAAGAACCCAACAGGGCAGACAGTGTTTTACTCACTGTGAAATAATTCATTATCTCATAACATCAATAGAACTCATAACTTACAGATTCACTGAAATATTTAATTCCTACTTTGATATATCTGAATAATGAAAACATTCAATATGCCATATGTTCTTTTCAATAACCTGATAGCACAGAATAATTAGAGTTCAATACTATACTAAGACTTTTCATAGTATATCTTCCCATTTTCTCCCTTGAAAGTAAGATATGAGACCAAAATACAGTACATAAATCAAACTTACAGGTGAAATGATTTACAGATGAGAGTATTTAGCTAGCAGAATGAAGGAAGTTAAGAAAAGTTAAAAATATTTGAGTAAAATTAAACTGAAATTAAGACTGACGGCTGCTCGTCCCTTTCCTTTCTTCCTCCTATTGATTTACACTATCTTTATTTTTTTCTGATGTTTGTTTTTGCAACAAAACTATTCATCTGCATATGATATCATTATAGATTGAGAACAGTTAGAAAGGATTGCCCAGTGAATTCCTGATGTTCATCTCCAGGGAATGAAGGTATCTTGCAGAAGAGAATTTTGGCACTTTAACAGGTTGTGATCCTTGCAAAGTCAAGAACAGTTAGGAGGTCATGACCTGTGAATTCCTGATGTTCATCTCCAAGGAATGAAGTTATCCTGCAGAAGAGAATTTTGGCACTTTGCCAGGTTGAGATCCCTGAAAAATCAAAGAGCTATAGAGGTCTCCTGGTTTTAACTACCAAATATTTTCCTGTGAAAGTTAAAGACAACAGTGTATTCTAGAAATTTTCTGTATGTGGTAGATGTAGTAACTGATAGTTGAATTATTCATGGGTATTCCCAGGGATGTAGGCATTTACCATTACCTTAATTTCTTTTTATTTCAGAAAGAAATCAGAAAAAAAAAGTAGCAAAGAGAAATGAATGAGCTTAGTTTGGGCAAATAGTCCCCACTGTGACTGTGGCCATCTCACAATTATTAGAAAACTACAAAACAAATGTCAAAATATATGCAACTTTAGCAATGAGTCAGTTTCATGTGTCCCTTTCTGGTGGGGAAGAGGTTACCCCCAATCACCAGGTGCTGTGGTTGTCTCCACTTTCTGTTACAGACACAGGGTTTTTATTATTGTTGCTCAAACCCAAGCCTGAGGAAAACATGAAAACACTTTTTCTTAGTAATACTCAACTTCTGAAAAAGAAAAGCAATTCTGGAAATTTATGCCATGGTGGGATCCTTATTCATTCCAGATGTGATAGTAGTTTGTCTCTATTTCTTTAGGAAGTATCTTTACTTTGGAGATCAGCTTTAAGTTTGTACTTCTGCAGGTTAATAAGGTCATTGTAATGGATCTAAAGGATAAAATGTGGTATAGTGAGATCTACATATATTAATTGCTTAATAAATGCTAGCTTAGGTTTTACATATCAAGATACACATCTAATATGCAAACAACTTTGTTAGTGGATTTGACACGTGCTTTGTATATGTGCTTATCTCTTCTCCCTTGATTAGCATCTTTCTTTTGAGAGATCTGCTCCTTCTCATTTCAACTTTGGCACCTCAGTGGCTGCTGTCAATCATACTACTCCATCTCCCGGGATTTTTATGTAGATAGCCATGCAAGTTGATTTAAACACAGCTCTTCTTTGAAATGTCTCCAAGTAGATCGAAGGGACAAAAACAAAGCAAACTACTCCAACAAATGTCTATTCTACTGAAATGCTGATGAAGGGAAAAATCACCTAAAAGAAATGAAGTATAATATGAAGAGAGAAACTATGATAGCATTGAAGTTTATCATTTGGCTTTCCCAATTTCATCTTTGTTTCACCATCTAACCCCTTGTACTAATCACTTAGAAGATTATTATGAGTCCTCAGTCACATGCAACCGAAAGATTCTTATTGTGACACAATAAAAAGAAACTCAGGTCTAGTTTAGTATTTTATTACTACTATGTAGCAGTATCCAACTGCACTGCTTTTTAATTTGAGCTTGGTAAAAACAAACAGCAATGGTAGCAAAGCATATCCTTATTGCAAAACAGAATATATATGCTTCAGATCCTTGGCATTAATTGCTAGCTGTGGTTATAACATTTATAATTGTCTAGGTACACTTGCAGGTACAAGTTAAGGGCTCTACATAGCACCCTTACATACCATAGCTGGAGGGGCTTTGAGAAGAGTATCTTAGTGCTGTAAAGAGTTAATCTACACAACCCAAATATCCATTAGACAAATAACACTTTAGTCAAGTCTCAACCAAATGAAATAGGTAAAATAAAGTGAAATTCTAAATATAGTTGACCTAACTCACATTCCATCTAAAGAAATACAGCCTTCACACATTCCCCAAAATATGTTGGCATACCTGCAATTTCTTTTCACACGTATCTGAACAACTATTTTCTTGATGTTCTGCCTGCTTCAGAACCTAGCTATAATAAATTTTCCTAGAGAAGGTTATAAATGTAACTCTGAGCCTAAAATCACTAAAACCAATTCAAAATTGAAGTTAAATACAGAAAAAGGAAACAAAAGATAGTACTGTTCTGAATTTTTGTACAAACACAGTTTTATTTTCTCTCAGTGTCAAAGGCACAAAATCAAACCAAAGTTATGGCACATGAATATGAAACATATTTAACTAATTTAATGTGACTGGCAAGAATTAATCATAATGAAAATGAGGTAGAAATTAATGACAATCTAGACACAAATGAGGTTCATGGAAGACTTCTTTGTTTCTGATGGTCCTTTCTTTCTGGTTTTGCCCACTGTTAGAATCTAAAAATAGGTAATCACTATTTACCTTTAAAATGAGCATTCATCATTTTTAAATGGAATCTTTTATTTATTATCTTTGTAAAATTATATGAAAATAGAAACATGAATGCACACATATAGATTTATTATTATTTTAAACCTCAAATATAAGTAATTCTTAAAACCAAGACAAGACTATATAATTGGAAATTATTTGTTAGATGAATTCCTAACAACTAACTTTCAGTATCTTAAAATTGATCAATTATCTTTGTAGATACCTGCATATTGCATATAATTTGGATCACTCATTAATCTTTACTAATCACAACTGATTCCATTCTATTTTTGTTTCCATGAATACCTCTCATCTATTATCAACCTAAATAATATCACTAAAACACACCATTTTATAAAATTAATGCTAAAAGCTATGTTTTAAACTATAATCTTCCCTCAAATGAATTTGCTAAATTAGCAGGTTACAGGAAAAAATATAGCCATTCTTATCATATTTTATGAAAATATCTACCTAATAATATTACAGTAGGTGTTAGTCTCAGAAGATTAGAGCCAGATCTGATATGGAAGACTTCTCCCTAAAGACTAGCTTTGATAGTACTTAAAGTGCTATGCACCTACTAATAGAATAAATAAATCAATCATTCTACTGAGCTGTGATGCCTACAAACCACAATGACTGTCATGGCAAGATATCCCCCAAAGGTACAATAGGCTCCCTTATAAGTCAGAGATAAGAAACAGCTATCTAGTTGGATAGTTAGGCTTCAGGCTTGCTCAATAGAGGAGAATTCATTCCTTCTACTGAAAAACTAGCCAAATACATGTGGCTGGATAGGGAATAGAACCCAGAGGAGAAGCTACTACTACCACCTTCCTAAACCTACATATGAAATATATATATATTTTTTTTTTTCTAAGTGAATTATAAATACTTATCCATGTGCCTACAGATAAGTATAGCTCACCTTTCATCAAAGAAGGTTCTTTTTTCTGGAGACAGACAATTACAGAAAGTAACAACTAGACAAAATGTGGAGAATAACTTACTATGTGATATCCATCCCTAACAGATTTACAACCTCTATACCTAAGTCTCAGGAAAATCTCAGAAGAGGTGGTGGAAAGATTATGCCAGACTGGAAAGGCATACCCATAAATCCTAAAATCATGTTTCTAAATATATGTGTGTGTGTGTGTGTGTGTGTGTGTGTGTGTGTGTGTGTGTTAAGTAAAAGAAGTCATAGATTTAGAGAATTGGAAGAGCTGGGAGGAGGAGATGAGGGGGAACTAATGTAAATACAATGCATACGTTAAAGTCTAATAAAGTAAATTGGAACTATCAAAACTAAATACAGACGTCCTTTAGTGGATTATTACCTAAGATGTCTTATGGGTAAGCTTTATCATAATAGTTTATATCTCTAATAAATTACTCAAATTTTATCTCATAAATGAAGTTTGTTTTCATATCCACCAAAACCCCTCTGACATGTAACTCAAACATGATTCTCTTGTTTCCTTCTTCAATTTATGATACCACGTACATAATTTTCACTTTGTGTAGTTCATAGGAGTTGTGAATGAAGATATTTGGTCTAGAGCAATGCATATTTTTATAAAGTTAAAAAATTGATGGGCTTGACCTCAAATTAGTCTTTGATAAATTTTGGATATTATACTTGAATACTGAAATACTCCCCCCTGATATTTATGAAGCTAAATGATTATTGTTAAGATCTATACTCCAGAGGGTCCATATCAACCTTTGGCACAGACCTTCACAATGGAGTTCATGTAGCTTTCTAGGGAATATTTCTGTATAAATCCTTACATGTTTGCTTCACTGTTTGCAGTAAACATCTGTGTAAGTAGATGGTGAATGAAAATTACCTACAGTTTGATCATTTGGTAATAGAAGGTAAAGCCATGCATGACACTAATGAGGGGAGAAGGTCAAGTTTAACAATTATCCTTGTATTGACTCTGCCACTCTGTTGACTTAAATTTTCCTTGGGCTCTGCTGACTCAAATTTTTAAAAACCACACAGCTTTCATTCATCATTTGTATTTCCCTAACATTATGCTAAACATTTTACATTATTTATCTAACTCAAGCCTTAATCTTTGTAGAAAGGTGGTATCATTATTATTCTAATCATATTAATAAAGAATGAAGACTTTTAAATTATAAGAAACCAGACCAAAGTTATAGAAACTATAATTATTTTTTTACTGTTATGTGAGCTGAAGTCTGTTTTATTGTAGAATCTGAACTTTCAACTATTTCACTGTCACATTTCACAGCTAAGACTAGTACTATTAAGCTTAAAATATATGTATTTATACATATATGCATACATACATATATGTGTGTATACACAGTGTACATGGTAATGGATACACATATGTATCCAATGGACACAGGATCCAATTCTGAACATTCTCTGGAGTTAACTTGTGCTAAGTTGTTTGATCACACTATTTTTATAGCTGTGGATTAGTCTCACTGCTTTTCCATTACATGCTTCAGTGACACCCCACTGCCGCAGTACTGTGATAATACCTCTGTGTCTGCAGGAAATACGTGCCAGTCTAGAGATGTACAGTAGCCTTCTGGGTGGTGACTGAAACAGTTCCAAGTGAAAGACTACTAAAGAGTATGTGATGTTTTCATTTAAGCTCGTCATTATAAATAAACACGCCTATGCACAAGGCAAGTTTGCATTATGGAAAACTTGAATGGAGTGTAACTACTTCCATCTATTAAAAATATTGCCAACAATATTAATACTATGTTGAAGAATTCTTAGGCACTACAACATAGCATGCAGTCTTTCTGTGAGTCACATTCAAAATATAGACACCAGAAATAAGAATTACATAATATCTGTTTTAAATATATTATGTTAGGTTAAGGTACCATTGTAGCACATGATATTGGCACATGCTTACACACACACACATACATTCACTTATATATTTTCATATATATTTATAATATGTTCAAGTGTTTGTCATTCCTACTCTAGAATACTGTTAACTTTGATATATTTAAGTTGAAAACATGATGACCATTTACTTTTAAAATTATTTTTGAAATTATAATGTAACTATATTATTTGATCTTATTTTTCCTCCAAAATCTCATATGCCCCTCCTTGCTCTCTTTCAAATTCATGGTTTCTTTTTTCATTAATTGTTATTGAATATATGTGTGTGTGTGTAAATATGTATTCCTAAAACATAAGTATTCCCTGCTCAATCTAGATAATATTACTTTTATGACTATTAACTTTTGTAAACTGGTTTAAGAATATTATCCCTATGGCCGGGAGAGACAGCTCAGCAGTTAAGAGGACTGACTGCTCACTCTTTCAGAGAACCTGGGTTCAAATCCTAGCCTGGTTCCTGTTCCTTTGGTCTGTGGGTTGTAGGATAGTTATCCTGTACTATATGGGTAATATCCAGTTATAAGTGAGTACATACCATGTGTATTTTTCTAGGACTGGGTGATCTTACTCACGATGATCTTTTCTAGCTCCATACATTTGGTTGAAAATTGTATGATTTCCTTATTTCTGATAGCTGAGTAGTATTCCATTGTGTAAATGTACCATAGTTTTTTTTAACCATTCTTAGTTGGAGGGCATCTGAGTTCTTTCCAGTTTCTGGCTATTATGCATAAAGCTGCTATGAACATAGTAAAGGTGATGTCCTTGTGGTTTGGTGGAAAATCTTTTGGATATATATGAGGAACAGTATGGCTGCATCTTGAGGTAGAATTAGTCCCAATTTTCTAAGATATTGCTAGATTGGTTTACAAAGTGGTTATATAAGTTTGCACTCCCACCAAGTCAAAGCATCCCTATTCACAGATGATTGCATACATAAGTGACCCCAAAAATTCTACAAGAGAACTCCTACAGATGAAAAACACCTTAAGCAATGTGACTGGATACAAAATTAATTCTGAAGAATCAGTAGCCCTTCTTTACACAAAAGATAAATAGGCTAGGAAAGAAATTAGGAAAACAACACCTTTCACAATAGCTACAAACAATATGAAATATGTGGGAGTAACTCTAACCAAGCAAGTGAAAGACCTGTATAACAAGAACTTCAAGTCCCTGAAGAAAGAAATTGTGGAAGATATCAGAAGATGGAAAGATCTCCCGTGCTCATTGATAAGTAGGAACAACATAATAAAAATGATCATCCTACTGAAAGCAATATACAGATTCAATGCAATTCCTATCAAAATACCAACACAATTTTTTTTACAGACCTTCAAAGAACAATTCTCAACGTTGTATGGAAAAGCAAAAAACTGAGATTAGCTAAAACAATCCTGTACAATAAAAGAACATCTTGAGTTAACCATTCCAGATTTCAAGCTACACTACAGAGCAATAGTAATAAAAACAGCATGCTACTGGCTTCAAAACAGACCAGTTGATCAATGGAATCGAATCAAAGACCCAGAAATAAACCCCCACACCTATGGCCACTTAATTCTTGACAATTAAGTCAAAACCACACAATGAAAAAAGGAAAGATCGTCAACAAATGGTGCTGGTCTAACTGGATGTCAACATATAGATGGATGCAAATAGACCCATATTTATCACCCTGAACAAAATTTAAGTCCACGTGGATCAAAGCCCTCAACATAAAACCAGACACACTAACTCTAACAGAAGAAAAAGTGGGGGACAGCCTGGATCTTATTGGTACAGGTGACAACTTCCTGAACAGAACACCAATAGCTCAGGCTGTAAGACAAACATTCAATAAATGAGACCTTATGAAACTGAAAAGTTTCTGTAGGGCAAAGGACACTGCCATATATATATATATATATATATATATATATATTATGGAATATATATATTTACATAATTCTAACATACATGCCATTTAAAGGTTCTTCTTGGAGAAAGTAATATAAGCTACTTTTAGCTTGTTAGAAACCTCCAAGTAAATCAGCATGGAAACATGAGTGCTTGGTTAAAACATATTTTCAAAACCACAATTCTTTGCCATATTTAATTTCCATGTGTAGATCACACTGTTTATTATAGAATTCACCATTACTAGTCTACAGATTGTGGGTAATGAACCACTCAAATGAATCAGAACAGAGGATTTTCTTACATTTAGAATTTCAGAAGTGTATCTCAAGCAAAAAATAATCATGTAAATATCTGCCAGACAATCCAGAATTTACAAACTGAGCTTCATTTAATTTAACATCATATGTGGATCACCCAACACATACTAATTAACCTCCAAGGGAATGTTGTTAGACTTGATATTAAAGGGAATGGAATGAAATTTGAAGTATAGACAATGCATTCAGCAATGAAAATGGGAAAAGTAAGTAAAAAGGTAAAAATAACTTGAACAGCACATGACATTATACAGAATCAAATGTGTTTTCCATTATATTTATTTATTTGGAAGGGCTTGACTTGTGCCATATGAGTCAGTCCTCTCTTTTCATCATAATGATCCCCTAGCATCAGACTCAGATCTTCAGACTTGTCAGCAGCAGCTGTAATCACTGAGTCATTTTGCAGGTTAATGATACTAGATTTAAGTAAGGGTTATAGAAGTTAATAGGATGACATTTCACTGAGCAGGTGTTATTGGAAGACTTTTCTAGGCAAACCTGAGATTTGAGCTGCCTTGCAAAGTAGAAGGAGAATGAGTTAAAAGGGAAATAAGCAATGGAACAGATATATGAAAATGCAAATTAATTGAACTTTCATATTTAATGATACAGTGGACTCATATTAAGAAATAGTTGGAGTTCTGTGATCTATTCTGTACAGGACTCTTTTGACCATAGACCAAAGGCTCATGATTGAGTTTCCTGCTGTTACACAAGGAAATGTTCTGACAGTCTTAAATTCAGTGTAGATGAAACAAAGGCAAATAATATGAAATATATTTATTTAGTCAACACTATTTGTAATAGTTTGAAACTAAAAATGTCCCCTCAAGACATATGTGTTAGCATCTAGCAAGTAGATCATGTGTTTTTTTTTTCTTTCAACTTGTTTATATGGAGAATAACGTTAATGGATTTTTGTATGTTGAACCATCCCTGCATTCTTGGGATGAAGCCTATTTAATCATGATGTATGATACTTTTGATGTGTCCTTGGATTTGGTTTGCCAGTATTTTATTGAATATTTTTGCATCTGTACTCATGAGGGAGATAGGTCTGAAGTTCTCTTTTTTTTTTTTGTTGGGTCTTTTTGTGGTTTAGGAATCAGATTGACTATGGCCTCATAGAATGAGTTTGGCAGTGTTCTTTCTGTTTTTATTTTGTAGTAGAGTTTTAAGAGTATTGGTTTTAGACCTCTTCTTTGAAGGTCTGGTAGAATTCTCTGCTGAAACCAACCATCTGGCCCTGGGCTTTTTTTTTTTTTTTTTTTTGGTTGGGAGATTTTTAATGACTGTTTAACACCCCTTCATGCTAAAAGTACTGGAGAGAACGGGCATACAAGGACCATACCTAGAAATAATAAAGGCAATATACAGCAATCCAGAAACCAACATCAAATAAAATGGAGAGAAATTTGAAACATATCCTCTAAACTCAACGACAAGACAAGGATGTCCACTTTCACCATATCTCTTCAACATAGTATTTTAAGTTCTTGCTAGAGCAATAAGACAGCTAAAGGAGATCAAGGGGATACAAATTGGAAATGAAGAAGTCAAATTATCCCTATTTTCAGACAACATGATAGTATACATAAGTGACATCAAAAATTCCACCAGAGAATTCTTACAGCTGATAAACACCTTCAGCAAGGTTGCTGAATACAAAATTAATTTAAAAAATCAAAATCCCTTCTTCATACAACAAATAAATGGGCTGAGAAAGAAATTAGGGAAACAACATCCTTCACAATAGCTACAAACAATATAAAAATACCTGGGGGTAACTCTAACCAAGTAAGTGAAAGACCTGTATGACAAGAATTTAAAGTCCTTAAAAAAGTAATTGAAGAGGACATCAGAAGATGGAAATATCTCCCATGCTCATGGCTAGGTAGGATCAACCTAATAAAAATCGCCATCTTACCAAAAGCAATATACAGATTCAATGCAATTCATATCAAAATACCAACATAATTCTTTATAGACCTGGCAAAAGCAATTCTCAACTTCATATGTAATAACAAAAAAACAGGAATAGCAAAGTCAATCCTGTACAATAAAAAAAAAAAAATCAGGAGGTGTCACCATCCCAGATTTCAAGCTGTACTACAGAGCAATAGTAATAAAAACAGCATGGTACTGGTATAGACCAGTGAATCAATGGAATCAAATTGAAGGCCAGAAATGAACCCACACACTTATGGTCACTTAATTTTTGACAAAGAAGCCAGAACCATACAATGGAAAAAGGACAGAATTTTCAACAAATAGTGCTGGTCCAACTGGATGTCCACATGGAAAAGAATGAAATTAGACCCACACTTATCACCTTGTACAAAACTTAAGTCCAAGTGGATCAAAGACCTTAACATAAGGCCTGACTAAATCTATTAGAAGAGAAAGTGGGGAAAACACTCAAATTCATTGGCACAGGTGACAACTTCCTGAACAGAACACCAACAGCTCAGGATCTAAGACCAATAATCAATAAATGGGACTTCATGAAACTGAAAAGCTTCTATAGGCAAAAGACACTGTCATTTGAACAAAATGGCAACCTATAGACTGGGAAAAAATCTTCACCAACCCCACATCTGACAGAGGGCTAATATCCAAAATGTACAAAGAACTCAAGAAATTAAATGCCAAGAAACAAATAATCCAATCAAAAAATGGGAACAGGGCTAAACAGATTCACAAAGGAGGAATCCCTAATGGCTGAGAGACACTTGAAGAAATGCTCAGCATCCTTAATCAACAGAGAAATGCAACTCAAGATGACTCTGAGATTTCATCTCACACCTGTCAGAACGGCTAAGATCAAAAGCTCAAATGACAGCACATGCTGGCAAGGGTGTGGTGAAAGGGGAACCCTCCTCCGTTGCTGGTGGAAATGTAGGCTTGTGCAACCACTATCGAGGTCAGTCTGGCAATATCTTAGAAAACTTGCAATAGCTCTACCTCAAGACCCAGCCATACCACTTCTGGGTATACATCCAAATGATTCCTCATCAAATCACAAGGAAGTTTCCTCATCTATGTTCATAGCAGCCTCATTTGAAAAGCTAGAAACTGAAAACAACCCAGATGTCCCTCAACCGAAGAATGGATTAAAAAACTGTGGTTCATCTACACAATGGGATACTAGTTTGAGGTCTTTCATCCACTTAGACTTCAGTTTTGTTTGGGGTATTGGCACAGGTGACAACTTTCTGAACAGAACAACTTCATCATTTCTTTCCTCACTCTGAACCTCATGTTGTGAACTTTTATCCTCTCTAATTCCTAACAACTCATAGATCCAACACACAGATAACCAAAACAGGTTGCATTCATGCCACAAAGCTTTCATTTTAGATAATAAAATATTGTAAGTATGAAGGAAAATGTCTGGATATCTGGACATTTACAAGCTTTTGGATAATTCGTATGGATACCTTGCCCTCAAGGAAGAGAAACATGATTCCTATTTCCCCCGTCTTTAAGTGCTGGGTTAATATGATTATGCTGATATCCTCCCAAAAACAAGGAGAAGAAAAGAAGAGAGAAGTGATTCAATGAAAGATAATGATCCCCACATCAGGCCCATTATTGAGGGCACCATTATCACTGCTAACTCTGCTGTCAGAACACACACTAGATAGACTGTGACACAATGCAAACAGCAGTCAACCCCATCGCCTTCCTCGTACCTCCATCACCACTAACAAAACTCAAGAAAAGACTCACACAGCTCCCTACGGAGAGTCAGCCTATGAATGGCCGACTACCATTCTTTAAAAATGTTTTAGTGTCATTAAGTAAACACAAGCTGAGCAATTCCCATGTACAAGAGGAGTCCACCAGTAAATCTCAATGTGTTATCTCTGTAGGATGTTGTAACTGAAGGGAAAATTAGGAAATAACTAAAGAGATAGTAAAACACAGACTCTAATTGCTGCTAATGGATGAATATTGGTTGATCAAATACAACAAAGATATTAAGCCAATGCAATATTTTAATAATATGAAAAGTCAATGATAAAATATCTGGGAGCCCTCTTTTATATTTTTATGTCTGTAAATATAATTGTGTGTTTTTTAATGTGTTCAAGATATGACATGTGTACTGTCTTGGAAATAGACAGGTGAAAAGAATGCTTTCATTTACAATGTGAATAATTAGCATGACACTTGACATACGGTCTTAATTAACACATGATCTAAGTGGATAAAACACTGTTATATATCCCTTTTCTGTACATGTCTAATATATCTGTAATTAGAAATTCAGTATTGTGTCTAATATCAGATTCCAGAGATAGACTGGTATTCAATGCCTATCTAGTCATGCTTCTTGCTTATCTACTGAACTCCACTTACCTTAATTTCTTTCACTGGGTTTGTACATGATCAGTAGGCAACAGAAGGAATGCCTATCAAAAGTGGAAGAGGAGGCAGCACACAGTGTATAATGATAAAATATTTCATAAAGCACTGCTACAAAAATTTGGAAGTCAGACATAATGAATTTCTTACCATAGGGCAAACATTTGGAAAACAGATTATATTATATATTTGAATGTTTGGATCAACAAACAGAATTATAAAATAAAGGTAATCTTTGAAAGAATCAATTTATTTGCAAGCATAAATGTAAGAGAAGAGTAATGTTTAGAAAGACAAGTAATTTCCAATATCAATTATAGACATTGAAAATAACTTGTGAGTTAATCAACTTTTAAAAAGTATGATGCATTTGAATCAGATTTATGAGGAAGGAGAAATATAGGTTTTAAATCTAATTGTATTTATTATTAATAACACATACACTCATGCAGGAATTGGTAGGTGTGTGTGTGTGTGTGTGTGTGTGTGTGTGTGTGTGCGTGTGTGTACATGTGAGTGTTCCTGTGTGTGCGTGTGTGTGTGTGTGTGTGTGTGTGTGTGTGTGTGTGTGTGTGTGT
>CAJQZJ010034040.1:1086272-1105747 GCA_907164525.1 Lophiomys imhausi
GGGAGGAGGGGAGGGAGGGGTGTTGCGATTGGAATGTAAAATAAACAAATACATAAAAGATTTTAAAAGACTGTACAATAAATCAATGATATAATTAATCATGTTGCAATTTAGCTGAAGAATTCTGAGAGGGAAGGAAACATTAACTCACAGCCTTAACTATAGTTTATGTATAACTTCGGTCCTTATTACTAGGAAGAATGTCAATTGTATCTTAGGCACAGCTCTTATAGTGACCATGTAAGCCAAGCCCAGACATAGCAAATAAATAGATGGACACTTTGATTAAAGCCTTAAAGCTTACTTGGCTGCTTTTCTTTTGTGGCCTGTGGATGTGCTGCCCCTGGGACAACAGCCATCTTGGAACTGGAAGGATGAAGGTCTTACACTAAGGATGCAATAACAAGAAAGAAACGGAAGCAGACTAGGGACTTTTTGATATGATAGGCATGGAGCTACTTGGAAGACCTAGATTTCCAAAGTAAACTTTTATTTGCACAGCCACTATTATTTCATGCAAACTGATTCAATCTTAGCATAGAAAAACAATGCAGAAATTTCAATTTGGGTCAGTTGAAAGAGCAAAATATAATAGAATGTAGAAACATAAAATATGAGAGACAGAAGACACATGTGAGACAGAGGAATGAGCATTGGGAAAGATCAATAAGAAGAGATACCCCATTCTATCTCTTAGATGCTGCAGACTGGCTGTGAGTTTTCCTTCCTGCTCGGTTATAAACTTGCCTGCCAGCATCCGACTCTGCTCATCCAGAAACAGCTTTCATATTTCTATTATCTGGGGCACCATCTGACAGGTGTTTTTTTTTTTTTTTTTCAGACAATCAGGCAAATGCCCCAAATAGATGTAAGCTGCTTCTCTGTAACAGAGCCACACTGCAGACACATGGAGAAATCACAAGGGAAAGATGAGTAAGGGGACTCTTCCCTGTGTTACATTAGTTTATTTGGATCTTCAGAATCTAGCAGGACTCACCAGGACCCTGTGACCTCTTTGCACAGTGGCTCACAAAATTCTGAAAGGTGCTGGCAAGCCCTATAGAAATTTTAGTCTTATTCTTTTATTCTTATCATTTTACTGGGAAGAGAATTCTTCCGTGGTAACACATTGAGGCCTTGTTCTCTATTAGGAAACAGGAACTACTCCCCAAGATATGCGGATAACATCCTCTTATACTCCAGTCCCTGATTTCAGATATAGTTGTAGTCTAGTGGCAGAGAAGTATTTTCCCACACGACTTCTTTCCTCCTGTTACAAAGGTGGGCTCATTTAATATGCCTTTCTTGTGTAATGCTGTCATCCACTGATGGGATTGGCAATTTTACACCTGTCTGGGGCCAGTAAAGGAAAGCTTTCCAAAGAAAGCTTTTACACTTTGTATTCTACTTCTTATAATGGAAGCAACACTCTCAGCTTGGCATGAAAAAAAAAAAAAAAACAAAAACAAAAACAAAATAACCCTCAAAACTCACCACTTCTTATTCATAGACCAGTGCCAGCTTCCCACAGCTTTGCCTGTATTGTGAATCTACCTGTGTGGCAGTAGATTAGAAATAGTTTTTGGTAATGTTTATAAGCACAGTCTCAACATTAAAGAAAATCCCACCATAAGAAAGCACGCTTATGGTAAGATTTTATTTTTAAATTTCAAAAACAGTTTTTGAAAATTAAAAAAAAATAAATCTATTTAAGTAACTTCTAATCATATATATATTTCATGATTGAAGAATTATGTTCCATGCCACTGAATATCTAATAACCTAATCCTAAATCTAAAGTATAGTTATATCTGTTCTGGAGCACCAATGGTAAATTCTCAGATCATTTTTATTTGGTTCTGACTGGTGAAATTGGAGATATTCTTGGTAGTTCACTAAACTGATAATTTACCCTTCTTCTTTTATGTGTTGATGGGCTTATTTTCTCCAACAATGGTCAGAGAAGTTGTCACTTTATTAATAAGACCCTGGGAGATAACCACTCTTGCACATCTTTCTATTTTCTTGATGTAAAATCTGAAGCACCAAAAGTCTTTGATTTTTGTACCAAAGTGCAAAGCTCCAACTGAGCAAGTTTCTACTCAAAGACAGTGAATGGTGCTTTTGACATTTATAAGAGCCCTGCAATTCCCAGAGAATTAGGCTGAAATGGGGAATGGAGATATGGTACCTTGAATGCAGGACATTGGTTGTTAAGAATGCTTTGCTTTTCTTCTGTTATTAACTGCGCGCTTTGCTCTTCAACTTCAAGAGAAACTGTGCCAGTTCACAGGAGGCTGAAAATGCCTTGGGCAATTTCAATGAGTACTTATAAAATTAAGATGTTTCCACCCACAAGTATGTCCTCAACCATGATTCATTGGCCCATGCAGGTGGCCACTTGATTAACAATACACTTCACTCAGGGGTGACCTATGACAGAGAAAACAGCTTGGAGTACATCAGAACAGAGTTCTTTCTGCCCACTTCTCTTATCCCTCTGCAGTTTCTGGGACTCCTGGCATTTCACAAGGAAAACTAATAGAGCATTTCACTCCTGTGTGAAGGAGAGTCTGGGAGAGAAAGAGGCAGTATCAGCCATCCCCGAACACCCCAATGCAGCATAGCATTACACAGAAGTGTCTTTACTACTAGTTGATATGCCTGCAAAAGGGTCGGGGTCCATCTGTGTCCTGCAAGTACAGTGTGAACTGCTACAGTAATACATTCTTGGGTCTTCTGTTCCAGGGTGCTCCCACCACCGCTGGTGAGGAAGGGGCACTTTGACCTCACAGCAGCACTCTTTGGAGATATGTAATGAACAACCGTCTGTTAATGAGCAGTATGTGTCACACCTCCTGTCCTTCTTACCTAGTTTCTGTATCTACAGGATTTAGTTTTGATTTTTCTTTTCAGACTTTATACTGTACCTTATGGGGCAATAGCCTTTTCTCAACTGTTGATATTTTCTCCAGAATGTTGTTACTCAATACCAAATCAAGGTAAGAATCACTGGTTTTTTTTCATTAGTTAATCAATTTATTTTTTATGTTTAGTTATTACTTCAAGTTGCAACTCCACTACAGTGCCCTCTTTCCATTCCTCCCGGTCCTACCCTCCCAGCCGCTCCCCCCTCCCACCTATCCTACTCCTCCAGAGGGGGTGTCCCTACATATCAGCCCTACCCCCCAGTTCAGCAGTCATATGAGGGCTAAGAGTTTCCTCCTGCACTGGGGGCCTACATGGCAGCACCACTAGGGCAAAGTGTCCCACTAACAGGTAACAAAGTCTATGTTCCTGTTCCTTTGGTGTACTGGTTGTAGGATAGTTATCATGTACTATATGGTTAAAATCCAATTATAAGTGAATAGATGCCATGTGCATCTTTTTGGGTCTGGGTTAGCTCACTCAGAATGACCTTTTCTAGTTTCATCCATTTGGCTGCAAATTGCATGATTTCCAATTTTCTGATAGCTGAATAGTATTCCATTGTGTAAATGTACCACAGTTTTTTTTTTAATCCATTCGTCTTTTGAGGGACATCTGGGTTGTTTCCAGTTTCTAGCCATTACAAATAAGGCTGCTGTCAACATAGATCAGGATATGACCTTGTAGTTTGTCGAGGAATCATTTGGATCAATACCCAGAAGTGGTATGGCTGGGTCTTGAGGTAGAGCTATTCCAAGTTTTGCAAGATATTGCCAGACTGATTTCCATAGTGGTTTTACAAGTTTGTACCCCCACCAGCAATGGAGGAGTATTCACCTTTTTCCACAAACTTGCCAACATGTGCTGTCATTTAAGTTTTTGATCTTAGCCATTCTGACAGGTATGAGATGGAACATCCCTTCATGTTAAAAGTCCTGGAGAGAGCTGGCATACAAGGATCATACCTAGAAATAATAAAGGCAATATACAGCAAGCTAGTAGCTAATATCAGATTAAATGGTGAGAAACTTAAAGCATTTGCTCTAAAATCAGAGAAAAGGCAAGGATGCCTACTCTCCCCATATCTCTTCAACGTAGTACTTGGAGTTCTAGCTAGAACAATAAGACAATTAAAGGAGATCAACGCGATACAAATTGAAAAGGGAGAAGTCAAATTATCCCTATTTGCAGACGATATGATAGTATACAGAAGTGACACCAAAAATTCTACCACAGAACTCGTACAACTGATAAAAACATTCAAAAAGGTGGCTAGATAAAAAAATTCATTAATTTATCTATTCACTTTACATCCTGAGCACAGCACCCCCTCTTCTCCCATTTCCCCATCATATATCTCCATTCTTCCCTCACCTTCTCCTCAAACAAGGTGGAGGCCACCCATAGGTGCCAACCCACCCTGGCACATTAAGTTACTCCAGGACTAGGCTCATCCTCTCTCACTGAGGCCAGACAAGGCAACCCGGTTAAGAGAATGGGAACCAAATGTAGGCATCAGAGTCAGAGAGAGTCACTGCTTTAGTTGTTGGGAGACCCATGTGAAGACCAAACTGCACATCTGCAACATATATGCAGGAGACCTAAATCCAAAGCCCATGCTTGCTCTTTGGTTGGTGGTTTAGTCCTGTGAGTTTCCATAGTCCCAGGTTAGTTGATTCTATAGGTCTTCTTGTAGAGTCGTTGACCACCCCAGCTCCCAGGAAATCTATGGGGGGGACCCTAGAAGAGATTTCTAGCAGTGGAGGATAGGGAGCCTGAAGTGGCAACCTCTTGTAGCCAGGAAGGGCTTCCAGGAGAGTGAAAAGGACACCAACCCACCCACAAAACCTTTGACCCAAAATTTGTCCTGCCTATAAGATGTTCAAGGATAAAGATGGAGCAGAGATTGAGGGAATGGCCAACCAGAGACTGGACCAATTTGAGACCTATCCCATGAGAGAGATCTAATCACTGTAACTATTAATGATACTCTTCTATGACAAGAGCCTAATATAACTGTCCTATGAGTGTCTTCATCCAGCAGCTGATGGAAACAGATGCAGAGACCCACAGCCAAACATTAGACAGAGCTCACGGAGTCTTGTGAACTACTGTTTTTTAAAAATATTTAATCCTATTTAAATAAACTTGACATGAGTTTAGAATATTTATCATACACAAACGTTTAGTTGACAGTGAGAAATAGATCCCATTATCTATAATTTATTGCTTGATATTTTGATGTATTATTTATTTAACCCCAGGATACATGTAAACTAGTTTTAAATTTTCTGACATGTAATCTCCATGAGAAACTATGATTAATCAGTGTACAGTGTTTATATACAGTTCTTTTTGTTTTTAGCTTTATAGTCTCAAGTCAAACAGTTTTCGAAATTAGCTAATCATATCCCACTTCTCCTATTAGTGAGGCTAGGAGTCACTATTGCATTTCATCCTGTAACTTCCCAACATATATATGAAATTTCAATAGGTGTACAATTAAGTACAAAGCAAATGATTTTAGAGAAGGTCATAGTCACATGTCAACCAGTTCATTACCGTAGTCAACCGCATCATCACCTTATAGAGCCCAATTGTACCCAGTCAGCTCTCCTAGTTTCTGGAAATTGCAATCTTTTTTTGTATCTCTGTGATTTTGTGTTATAAAGAATGTAAATATTGTACTCACATTCATAAATAGAATAAAGCAGTGCATTCTTTTGATTTTGCTTCCCTTCATTTAGTAAATATCTATATGATGACTATGTCTACCTGTTTCTACAAGGCAGCACAGTGTTCCTTTATACCATTGAGCAGTTTGCATTTTATGGACAAAGCACCATCCATATATGCAGTAATCTGCAAAGGAGTATCTTCTTTAGCTACAACTTCTCAGTTTCAAGAGGACAAGTAAAGCTTTCAACTTTCATAAGGAGAATTTTACATAAATATAATTGCTTTTAAATAAATTGTAAACATTTATCCACTGCAGATATATAGTTGAGTTGATTTCAATATATCTACAGATGCATGAAACTATAGCATTATTTTGGAAGTCTTTGTTACCTCCCAAAAGAAACTCAACTGTAACTACCTGTCATCACATGTGCCTATCTCTCAAGCTTAAGTTGCCATTCTCTTTTCTGTCTTGCCTTTTCTAAAGATTTCATTCACACAAAAGTAAATTTTCTCCTTATCTTCATTTTACAACATAGTCAGTATGATGTGTCAGCATGAGGATGTTGTTGCTATTATCTGGAGTTTATTGACCCCCTCGGATATGTGGCTTATTGTCTTTTGGAAGGTTTATTTCTTTGAATCCTTTTTTTCTGCCTTTATTATACTGAGCCTCCTCTTCCTCTTCTCATTACACAACTGTTGCTATGGTTAATAGTTCCCCACTTTCTTTGAGTCTCTGAATACCTTCAGAGTTTTCTTCATTTGTATATGTGTACAGATATATATATATATATATATATATGTATATATATATATATATATATATGGAGAGAGAGAATGTGTTTGGGGTTAAATAACCTCTATTACCCAGTTCAGTCCCCATTGCAAATTTGTTCTAATTATTATACTTTCAATGCTAAAATTTTGATTTTCATTACAAGTTATATTTCTTCATTGACATTTTCTATTGATTCTGTCATCAAATCTTAGCTTTGAAAATCACAGTATTTAATAATGATTGGTCATTTTGACTATCTTATTTTCACTGAAATTCTTCCCATTGTTCTTTTTTTTTCAGACTAGCATAGTGAGCTTTTATTTTTTTATATATAAGTACTTTATTTTTTTTCTTCAAGTTATATCTCAGTCACAAACCCTTCCCTATTCCCCCTTCCTGTCCCACCCTTCCCCCCTCTTCCCCCCCAACAGCTTCCCTTTTCAATCCAACAAATGGTTCTTTCTCTTATAACAGTAAATTCTATACAAAACAGCAGAATTAACTATGCCACATTTATGAGAGTTAAATGGCCCAGTATACCTTCCCAATGTCCAGTTCATACATATTTGGCCCCTGACTTTAACCTTCTACCTTCTAACCATCTCCATGAGTTTAAAGTTCTATAACTGACTTAGCTTTCATACTAACTTGCATCACTATTATAACCATCTTCTTAGATCTAGAACGCCCTCTTGATTCCTAAACAACTCAAAATTTAGCTATGAGACTCAAGCTGTCTATTCTTCAACCACCTCAGAGAGCTGAGAGGGATAAATATATCTGATTATATAGGAAGTGCAGGGCCTGCAGCTTCCAATACTAAGAAATGACAAACCAGTGACTACCTGGACAGTTCCCATTTTCTCTCCATACATTCCAGCATCAGTCTTCAGCCTTTTGGTCCTGTTTCTCTGACAGACATTTATTGTAGAGCAGGGATTGTGAAGGACTAACCTACCCTGTCTTGGCAGAGCTAGGCTGTCGACTTCCCTGCTACCAAGTTTTGTCCTTTTTGGACAGCAGTCTGTCTGCAGTTGAAGCAAGGAGTTTTTACATGCCAAGAGATAGGCTTGCCACTAATTCAACCATCTCACACTGGAGATTCTTCGATGCTTATCTTCTACTTGGAGTAGAATAGGGGGTGCTGTCAGGCGCTGATATGTCTCGATATCAAAAAAAAAATCTTAATTTAAGACAACATCTTTGAATGCCATATTCTGAAGATCTCTTGGGGTTTTTGAAGATGCCCTATCCATCTCTTGTATTTAGATAAGCAAATGTTGCTTGTCTCTTAACAACTTGATTACTGAGTAGCTTAGAGAATATCTGTGATAGACTGTCATAGTAGCTAACAAGGTGACATGCATGCATGACTAGGAGTTTGTTTTTCTTAACTATCCTAAACAGTTTAAGATGGTTGGTATCAAGAGGCCAGAGCTTCACATTTCATTTTTAAGTATCTCCAGGTACGATACCATTAAGAAGCGTTACCTTTAATTTTGTATCAATATACAAAGATCTATTCAAATGTGGCTAAATATACTCTTAATTTTGTATCAAAATACAAAGATCAATGCCTATGTGGCCCAATACAATCTTAATATTGCGACCATATACAAGGGTCAATACCATTGTGGTCAACTATAATCTTAATTTTGTATCAATATACAAATATCAATACTGACGTAGTCCAATACAATCTTATTTTTGCACAATAAACAATGGTCAATACCACTTTAGCCAAATATACTACTAATTTTGTATCAATATACAAAGGTATATGGGCCTATTCAATAATCTGACCCTTCTTCTTGGTCCTTCCTGTGCTATGTCTATGTCTCAATTTTTCTCAAGTCCGTGCATTCCTACATAGGAGATAATTTTTAAATAATTTTAGTTATTAAAACTTCAGATATATTTATCCTTCTCAGGTCTCTGATGTGGTTGAAGACAAAATAGTTATAGTCTCACAGTTAAGTATTAAGTAGTCTAGGAATTAAAAGGATGCTCTAGGTCTAAGAAATTTTTAAATTGGCAATGCAAGTTAGCATGGAAACTGAGGTATAGAACTTTAAATTCATCGAGATATATAGATAACAGAATACTATTATTAGTTGCCAAATACATATGGACTGAACATTGTGAATGTATGTTATACCTTATAATTTTCATAATTGTTGCCTAATTGTTCTTATTGTTTTGTATTGTATCTATTGTTACAAGGAACAGAACCTTTTGTTGGACTAAAAAGAGAAAATGTTAGGGGAGGAAAGATAGACCTTAAATAAAAAAAATGATTCTGGAAACTTTTCATTTGGCTATTATTATTTTCGTTGAACACACGTATCTTTAAGCAAGGCTTCCCTAATTCCATGATTGTTGCATATGAATATTCGTTTTAGTTTTATTGATAATTTGTAAAGCAGAAAGCATTGCAAATGTTTTGAGTAACTGGATAGATAAACTGTACTAAATCCATAATGAAACATCGGTATTGAAAAGTAACAAATTCTCAAAGGGAATTACAGTATGGATCCAATTTAAAGGCATTACACTGTATGGAAGAAGGCTGTCTCTAAAGTTAATATAGCATTTTATTTTATTTACTTGCCATTTAAAGTATTTTTATCATTTTATTTGTGTAAGTATTATATAACTACAAAAGCAAAGCTATAGTGATGGTAAATATCTGGTCACGTGGTTGCTGGTGAATAAATGTGCAGAAGGGTGTATGAGGAAAGTGAGGCTAAGGCCAATCTGGCAGTTTTAGAATTGTTCTGAATTCTGAGTTACAATCATTATGAAAATCTAGACAGGTGGCAAAATCCACAAAACTACACCACACAAGTCAATTCACTGCATGGTAAATTATATTTTTGAGGGACAGTGAATCTAAACTTAAATCATTGCTATACAGAAAAGGCCAGAAAAAAATTATGCATTTAATATGAGAAGCATCATGTGTAGCCTGGGGCCTTTAAGAAATGAACACATGGTCACTGGGACATACACAGTTGATGCTTTATGTACTTTTTAAGCATTTAGGCAATCATTTTAATTGTCAATGAGATAGCTGAGAGTGAGTTTGATGTCAAAACATAAATTCTCCATTTTTTAGTTAAGCAAATATTCTAATTAATAATTAGTGATTTATTTTGGTAAATGCATCCTTCAAGATAAGAAAGTTTAATGTTTGTACCTTCATTATATTTATATGAATATATATGAATGATATATATGTGAATTCATATGAATATTTATATATGTGTACATGTGTATAATTTATTTTCTTTGATTACATTACATTTGATTCATTGATTTGATTGATTGATCACATTTGTGGCAAGGTTCATAGATAATTTTATTTGTATTCTTGATATATGCTTTAATTACTCAGAAAGATATAAAATAAATATAGTGGGGTGTTGCCTGTAGAACTTCTGGCATAATGAGAATATGCTGTAGAGAATTTTCTGTCTATAAAAACCAGTGCTAACCCCAATAATGCAGGCATCTAAAGGCTTTTTAATAAGATGAACACCATCTACCAAATTCAAAATAATAGTAAAACTTAAAATATATTTCAATCTACAAAGTTATTTTTTCAAATCAATAAAGTAATACCATTGATACTTGGCAGGCAATTTGGGGGTGGAAACAAATGGCTAGGAAATAATTGTTCTTAAAATTATAGTATCTTAAGGTACAGTATACTGGAAAGTCCATAAAAATCGGAGTTATTTTTTAATATTCATGTTTCCTTCTCAATATCTGTAAAAACTCAGCAAGTCCAAAACCTATGAAAGAAAATTCATGAAAATCACTGGCTAATTTATCTAGGTTGAATTTGATTAAGGTATGACAATCTGTCTCTTAATGGTCTGTAACATTTTAATTTCTATGTTAAATACTGACAGTATGGCCTTGTTTCATTAACTAATAAATATAGTAGAAATAATTTTCCATTATAAGATCATTTAATTATTGGTCTGAAATTCTGACAATTATCTATGAATTCATATTTGCAACTGTGTTGTAAATTTCATTTTTTAAAATGTTCTCATTCTCAGTAAGTAATTAAATGGCCTTGTTAAGGTCTCTAAGGCAGTCACATTTCTCTTCATTTTGTCAGTTAACTTCACAAATGACTCTTGCATGATGATAATAGGTGAATTGAATAATAAGATTTGCTTATACTATTTGTGTCAGAAACTATTCGAGTTAATTAGCTAAGCTGGTCTAATTTCTTACTTTTAATTTCCAAGTGATTCTTCAATGTGACATTTAAAACTAAATGATGTTGTGCTTCACTTTAGTTAATAAGTGATTATTTGAGATAAGTGATTTTTTTTTCTTCTCATATCATCCATCATTTCATGAGATAAAATGGCGGAAAGAAATTTACCTAGTGAAATAATGCCACCATTGATGTAAACTAAGCCCAGAGTATTTGTGATAGCTTTGAATGCAGGCCATGCTAAAAATTCAGCTGTAGTGATGAAGCACATTTGTGACTGCTTAGGTGTATTTTGTGATTCTTTCTTCTTAATGTCACTATAATTTCCCCAGGACTTTAGGAGATGTTAAATAACTAGGAGGTAGTATATTACACAAGTCACAAGTCTGTCTCTTTAAAAAATATCAAAGATGATGATGCCCTTGTGGTGCCTTCATAAAAAGGAGTTTTGAGTTCTTTCCATTAGAACACTAAGCCTGCTTTACTCTTGCCTCTAGGTCCTTGACTTTTAAAATAGTTCTGATTGAAAAGTGGACTGATTGTGATATTTTGGTCAATGTCCATTCTTGTATCGATACAACAGCATCTTATTTTCTAACAATTTCACACATCAATTTTTGTACATAAGTAGAATTTTTTTACAAACATGTATTCCAGTAATTAAACCATCAACATTGATCCCCTATATTTTTTATTTAAACGTTTATTTATTAATACAAGGTACATCTCCATCACAGCCTCCTCCCTCCACCCCTCCCAGTCCTAGAAAGATACACATGGCATGTATTCACTTATAACTGGATTTTAACCATAGTACAGGATAACTATCTTACAATCAACACACCCAAAAGAATAGGAACATGGACTTTGTTACCTGTCAGTGGGACACTTTGCCCAAATAGAGCTACCATGTAGGCCTCCAGTGCAAAAGGAAGCTCTTAGCCCTCAGGTGACTGATTAACTGAGGGGGGATAATATGTGGAGGGACACCATATGGAGGATCCCCTTTATTCTTTTGTCCTGATGTAGAAATAAGAATGTAAAATTACAAATGAACCTTCTTTTAGCCTGCTAAAAATGTAAACTTCAAAATCAGTTGTTTTTTACTGCATCCTACCACAAATATATGTATATACATTCATGTTTATTAATACCTCTTCTATAATAGCAAGGGCATAACACCAGTCTAGATGTCCATCCAAAGAATAATAGATAATAAATATGTGGCACAATACACAGTGGAATATTCCACATCTGTTAAGATAATTGAAATTTGGAGGGAAATGGATAGAACTGGAAAGGGATATATGAAGTGAAGTAGCCTAGTCTTAGAAAGACAAAATTTCATATTCTCTCTCATGTGGGGATCCTATCTTTCAATGTGTATGCATGTAAACAAAGCATTATGAAAGTGGGTTTAGATTATGAAATTAAATAGGAGACTAAGAAGGGAAAGTCTTTGACTAAGGGGGAGGTTTAAAATGCTCAATGGACAGAAAAGAGTAAATGACTCTAGGGATAGGAAGACACAACGGAAGGAAGAGGGACAGAAGAAAATAGTGAAAAATGCAAGAAAGACAAAATTTGATTAAGAAGGCCATACTACAGCCTTACTCTTTGTTTTTTTTTTTAATATTTATTTAGTACTTCAGGTTACATCTCCATCACAGTGTCCTCTTTCTGCCCCTCCCAGTCCTGCCCTCCCACCCTCTACCCCCTATCCCTTCCATCACACTCCTCTGGAGTGGAGTGTCCCTACTATCTGTCCCCTGCCCCAGTTCAGCAGTCATATGAGGGCCAAGAGCCTCCTCATACACCGGGGGCCTACAAGGCAGCACCACTAGGGCAAAGTGTCTCATTGAAAGGTAACAAAATCTATGTTCCTGTTCCCTTTGGTGCATTGGTTGTAGTATAGTTATCCTGTACTACATGTCTTAAATCCACTTATAAGTGAATAGATGCCATGTGCATCCTTCTGAGTCTAGGTTAGCTCACTCAGGATGAGCTTCTCTAGTTCCATCCATTTGGCTGCAAATTGCATGATTTCATTGTTTCATTGTTTCTGATGGCTGAGTAGAATTCCATTGTGTAGATGTACCACAGCTTTTTTATCCATTCCTCAACTGAGGGACATCTGGGTTGTATCCAGTTTCTAGCTATTACAAATAAGGCTGCTATGAACATAGATGAGGAAACTTCCTTGTAATTTGGTGAGGAATCATTTGTATGTATAACCAGAAGTGGTATGGCTGAGTCTTGAGGTACAGCTATTCCAGGTTTTCTAGGATATCGCCAGACTGATTTCCATAGTGGTTGTACAACCTTGCACTCCCACCAGCAATGGAGGAGTGTTCCCCTTTTTCCACAACCTCGCCAGCATGTGCTGTCATTTGAGCTTTTGATCTTAGCCATTCTAACAGGGGTGAGACCCAAAATGAACCCACACACCTATGGTCACTTAATTTTTGACAAAGAAGCCAAAACCATACAATGGAAAAAGGACAGCATCTTCAACAAATGGTGCTGATCCAACTGGATGTCAACATGTAAAAGAATGAAATTAGACCCATACTTATACAACTGGATGTCAACATGTAAAAGAATGAAATTAGACCCATACTTATACAAAACTTGAGTCCAAGTGGATCAAAGACCTTAACATAAGGCCTGACACACTAAATCTATTAGAAGAGAAAGTGGAGAAAACCTTCGAACTCATTGGCACAGGTGACAACTTCCTGAACAGAACACCAACAGCTCAGTCTCTAAGACCAACAATTAATAAATGAGGCCCTGTGAAACTGAAAAGCTTCTGTAAGGCAAAAGACCCTCTCATTTGAACAAAATGGCAACCTACGGATTGGGAAAAAATCTTCACCAACCCCACATCTGACAGAGGGCTAATATCCAAAATTTACAAAGAGTTCAAGAAACTAAATGTCAAGAAATCAAATAATCCAATAAAAAAATGGGGAACAGAGCTAAACAGAGAATTCACAAAGGAGGAATCCCCAATGGCTGAGAGACACTTGAAGAAATGTTCACCATCCTTAATCATCAGAGAAATGCAACTCAAGACAACTCTGAGATTCCATCTCAGCCTTACTCTTTGTAAGCTAATAAAGCATTTTGAGAAGTCTATTGTCCTCAGCACTTTTTAGCAGTTAGAGTAGAAAAGAATGTTTGCCACATAACATGAGCCTTTCATTATCTCCTTGTAATTTTTCTTGTATTGTTTTGTTTTATTTCTTAATGACTTTATTGAGATTCAATTTGTATGTGTGACATAAAATTTAGCTCTCAATTTTAGATTGAAGTGTATTAACATTTATTTTATTTCAATTAGTTTGAGAATGCTGTACACTATTATTATGCTAAATGGACATTTTATTAAACAGAATTTCTAATGGATAATTATTATACCCATAGATTAGTGTATCTTTAAACCTACATCAGAGAAACGTCTTTCTTCAGTATATTATGATTAGCATAGTACCTTTGAGCCCAACATTATTGAACTGAAGGGGGCTGATATGTAAGGCACTGCACACCAGTGTAGTAGGATAGGTGAGAGAAGGGTGAGAGGGTGGGAAGGTAGATGGGTGGGACCGGGAAGGGTGGAGGGAGGGGACTGTGAAAGAGATGCAAATTGAAGTAATAAATAAACTTAAAAAAAGAAGAAAATTTTACTTTAAATCCCTAGTATGTCTCACCTCCTCATGATGATGCCTACAGCAAGACACACTAATGTACACATATGTAAAATGCTTATACATGTTCTGTGGGCATATAAATGTATGTGTGATTGTGTGTGTATGTGTTTGTGAAACAATTAAAGTCAAGATTTCTGTTCTTTAGACTAACTCAGGCATTGCTGCAAAAAAAGCAAGCTTGGTAGCTGCTCTAGTGAATACTAAAGGAGAGGATTCCATTGACAGAGGCTGTGATTGATGGAGGGAGATTCTACTAGATGGGAAGAATTACTGATAAGCTATTGAGCAGACTGATTAAAGATCAATTCTGTAAGACATTTACGGTCAGTTCATATTGTCTGCACTATACAGCTCCCTTCTTCTTCTTCTCTTCTACCCTCATTCCACAGTTTCACCTAATATACATCCGTGTGTGAATGTGTGTCTAGCTGTAATACACTGTCTTTCTCTTTGTGGAATTAAAGATTAGGTGCTCAAGTGTCATCTGATTTTCTTAATCTCTCATTTCCAGATTCCCTTTTATTAATGCTGATTATCGACATATTAGGTTCCTCTGTTCTCATTATTATACCCTCCCAGTGCTTTACCTCTTCGATAACTTCTGTCCTTCATAACTGACATAGCAAAATGCCCTCCTTTTCTCATTGTCAAGAACTTAATACATTATTATCTCTGTAGGTTAAACTGATCAATTTTCTGCTTGAAGCTGTATTAAGATATTCTCATTTTCAATGCTAATTTCACTTCCATTTACTGCTTTAGCTTGGGGAATATAAATTTTCAAATAAAAGCACAATAAAAGATGATTTTTGAGTTTAGCTCTTTTTTGATGACTCAAATATTTCTACAAGAGTTTGAATTTTCCTTAATTTCTGATTCTGACTAAAAAAAAGATATGAAACTTATAAACATGCCAAAAATGTATCAAGGAAAGTCAAAAAGTCATTTAGACTATTTTCTGTTACTGGAATACTAAATCAGTAAGTATCAACTAGTCATAGATCAATGGCATTAAGAGTGGGTAGCAGGTGAAGGACAGGAGCAGAGGAAAGCAGCAGTAAGAACTCAGCAGTTCATGTGACCTCTGCAGGGTTACCACAAATAATTATTCAGTGGTACTTTGATAACAATCAACAGACAACATGGAGACAGGAACGGAGCAGGCTTGGGACAATAGAGTGCTGCCTTTTGCTCTGCTATGATTATATTGATATTAATAATAGGGTATACTCGATGATGGGTGAATGATGTTAGAACATCCTTTAAAGGAAAGTCTTTGTGCTCCAATATGTGAAGAGCCACACCTCCATTTACGCAATTAGCTGAATGAAAATTTGGTGATTGAACATACATTTTATTTATTTTTTTTAACTAACAACATACTTATGGTGAAGAAACAGGATATATTAAAGACATATGTAAGTCTGACAAGATGGTTCAGTGGGTAAAAGCACCTTCTGCCATGATAATGACCTTAACCTGGATGCCTAGGTCCCACATTACTGAAAGAGAACCAACTCCTGACTTCTACATATATCCCATGTCACTCATAAAGTCACACAGAAACACATACACAATCAATAAACGTAAAAAAGTTCAAGTCATAGTTAAGCAGTTCGAACATATTTAAAGCTATTATCAGACATTTAAAAACAATGTATCATTTTTAATAATGTAGACTAGCATGTGTCAATAATGGAAAGTTGGAGATCCCATTGTGACATTTCCCTATATGTGTATGATACACTTTGATCCATCTACATTCATCTAGTGCCCTTCTTATTCCTTTCCCACTTTTCCTCTGTTTCTTCCATACCCCTAGTAATTCCTATTATATTTTCATGTCCTATTATATTTTTACTAGCATACACATATTTTGGAAATCAGTCTGATGATTATCTTAGAAAAGTTGGAATCGCTCCACCTCAAGACCCAACCATACCACTACTGGGCATATATCCAAAAGATTTGTCACCAAGCAAGCCATAAGGACATCTCCTCATCTATGTTCATAGCAGTTTTATTTGTAATAGCTAGAAACTGGAAACAACCAAAATGTCCCTCAACCAAAAAATGGATTAAAAAAAAAAACCTGTGGTGCCTTTACACAATGGAATACTACTCAGCTATCGGTGGGGGGGGGGGGGCGGGAAATCATGCAAATTGCACTCAAATGAATGGAACTAGAAAAATTCATCCTGAGTGAGCTAACCCAGACCCAGAAAGATACACATGGCATGTATTCACTTATAACTGAATTTTAGCCATATAGTACAGGATAACCATCCTACAATCAATAGACCCAAAAGATCAGGAACATAGACTTTGTTACCTGTTATTGGGACACTCCACCCTAGTAGAACTGCCATGTATGCCCCCTATACAAGAGGAAGCTCTTAGCCCTCATGTGACTGATGAACAGGGGGAAAGGGGCTGAGATGTGGGGGCACTCTACACCAGAGGAGTAGGATAGGTTGGAGAGGGGGTAGAGAGTGGGAGGGTGGGAACAGGAAGGGGTAGAAGGAGGGGGCTCTGATGGAGATGTAACTTGAATTAATAAATAATTGTTTAAAAAATAACCTCATTTCACTTAGCGTAAGTATCCAACTATTTTTATCTCATCCCTCAGTCTATGATATTTTTGTCATGTACCATCTCTCCTTTACCAAGGACTAATCTAAAAAGCATGTTTCAAACCATATGTGGTTTATTAAAAGAACTAGCTAATGAATAAGTAGTAACACACCTGCAGCACCAAATATGTGATGGGCATACTACATAGAGTACTAAAGTTCGAGAATCATTTTTACAACATGTTCTCAAATTAAGGAGATACCCCTTAATTTAAGGTAATGATACCCCCAAACTTTGATCAGATATACAATAAAAATTTCATGTCAAATGAAACACAAATCAGAGTACATTGAAGGTGTGAGTGGCAAAAATAACCATTTTTCCATATAACAATACTATGTTTTGTCAAATAATTTGTGAGTCTTCTTAAACTCCTGAGTCATTTTAAAAACAGGGAGTTAGGTATGTTTGAAGCATTTATTTAAATTCAGAACTCCTAAGATCAAATGCTACGTGATTTCACTTTTGTAGTATTGGCTACCAACAAAGGCTACATTCTTCTCACCATTACCTCAAAAAAAATGTAACTACATCTGCAATATTATTTTTTGAGATGAGATTTTACATAGATCCCCACTTGAATCAAAATCACTATCTAATGGAGGATGACCTAGAACTCTGATCCTCTTGTCTGCCCTTCCCAAGTGAGCATGTACCTCTTCATCTATTCTTCACATGTGCTGGGAACCAAACCCAGACTTTTACATTCCCTTCTCAACATCATTATTGAATGTTCCTCCATCAGGCCCTCAAAAGAAACTGACATTGTTAACACTTTGATTTCAGATATTTAACTTCTAGGACTGTGGATTAATAAAACTGTGCTGTTTTAAACTCTCAATTTGTTGTACTTTGTTAAGGCATTGCTAGCAAACTAATACTGGGCAGGAGATAGTTAATTTACAAAGAAATAAAGAGAATCAATAATAAACAAAGGCCCATAGCTGCAGAGACCATCATGCTTGCCTTTTGGAACATAAATGACTGACAATCCCAGCTGTTCCTATTCAATATTCTCCCACAATCATGCTGAGACAACATTTCCCATAAGCTGTTCTCAGGCAATGAGAGATCATAGTGGACTTATGAACATAGACTCTTTTCTAAAGATACAAAACTCCCATGATGGGTGATAATAACTCCACAACTCCTATGGACACAGAAACTTTCTTCAAGCTACTGCACAGTTCTTCCTGTACAACCTTCCTTTTTTTCCTTAAAACTATCTTTTTAAAGACATCACACCTACACTGTGGTGTGATCTTCTCGTCTTTGTACATCCTTTGTACACAGTCACTCTACTGTTGCTGTGAAGAGACACCATGACCACAGCAACTCTTATAAAAGAAAACATTTAACTGGGGCTTGCTTACAGTTTCAGAAGTTTAGTCAATTAACAGGACGCCAGGAAGGTCCCTGGTATCAACCTCTGTCTTAGTCACTGTAGTGTTGCTGTGAAGAGACACCATGACCATGGCAGACTCTACAAAAAGGGCATTTAATTGGGGGTTTTCTTACAGTTTTAGAGATTTAGTCCATTATCAGCATGGAGGCACACAGACAGGGTGCTGGAGAAGTGGCTGAGAATTCTACACCCAGATCTTGGAGGCAGAAGAGAAAGCCACCGGGCATGGTGTGGGCTTTTGAAATCTCAGTCTATCCCCCACCTACACATTTCCTCCAACACGGCCACAACTTCAAATGGTGTTGCTTCCAAAGCATTCAAATATAAACCTAGGCAGGCCATTCTTACCCAGACCACCAGTTTCCTTTCATCGACAACTTTCAGACAACTGTCCAGATGTCTTACGAACCCTACCCCATCTTGATGTCTGCTTCTTCAACTTCCCAAATGAACATTTCCAGTGTCTGCCATGATTAAAGAAGAAAGGAAGTACTGTGGAGTTTGGAGCTGTCTCATTGATCGCCTGTAAGATAATGGAAATGACACTATAAGTTCTGTGGCATACCAGACTGAGTAAACTTATTCAATGGACAGAAAAATATGACCAAGGTGATGCTGTGTTAACCATGAGAGCATACCTTTCAGACCAACTATAAAACCAACCAAACAACAAACAAACAAATGCTTAGCTAAGATCCCCAATACACTGCACAGAATGCATCTTATCTTTAAGGCCAGGCTTCCCACAATAGACCTAGTCAAGGTGTAAGTATTGTAGTTATAAAGTTACCATGCCAATGGAGGACAGGGATTTTTCTAGTAAGCAGTGTTAGCCAGAGAATTCTCTCTTGGACATGACAATAAATATTCAGGCTTCACAAGGGTTTAAGGCAATTTTACTGAGCTGCGTTAATTCTCATTTTCATGAAATATTTTCTCATGACGCTTCTAACTTCTTTGTCCCTCCCCAATCTACTTTCACAGACATGTTCCTAATAAAGGCTTTGACATTTATCATCTTGAAATATGCATTTAAACTTTTTCTTATGTGGTGTGTGTGTGTGTGTGTGTGTGTGTGTGTGTGTGTGTGTGTGTGTG
>CAJQZJ010034040.1:1105757-1140256 GCA_907164525.1 Lophiomys imhausi
GTGTGTGTGTGTGTGTGTGTGTGTGTGTGTGTGTGTGTGTGTGTGTGAATATGGGAATACCAAAGCATTCATGTGGAGGTCAGAAGGAAAGTTCCCTGGGGTTAGTTTTCATTCTACTCTATAAGCTTCCAGAATTGTACACAGGTCTCCAGCTTGCACAACAAGCATTACTACCAGCTGAGGCGTCTCACCAACCCCAAATCATCTGTTCAGAGGTTGTGAATTACAAAATTCTTAAGACTTTGGACTTCACTAGTAATTGCTAAGTTTCCAGAAGGAAAGAAACAACATATAGCTCTGTTATGAAGACAAATGCATTTTTAAAAAGGCTTATCTATCTCTTTAAATAAGATAATGTGACTGTAGATACCAAAGAATAAATAATAAGAATGATTCTACTGACCACCAATGACAGTGATAATCACATAGTTTCTGGATTTTCTATCTCTACAACCCTCAGTTTTGATTATTGAAAGCCATATTCTGTTAAGACAAACCACGTGAAAAATATCTCCCTGAAGTGCCAGCCACAGCTGCCACCTATTTATTCAGGGTTTCATATAGAGAATGACTAGAAATCATGGAGAGTAGTGACCATCTAATCCACATCAGTGTGAAGACTCTCAGGGATCATTTCTTGGACATTATGTTCGCCCTCAATAAATCTCTTCTATTTCCTACTCCAGCTGATTGTTACTTCCTTGGAGGTACCAAGGGCAATGCCTAAGCTCCTTTCTGGTGTATCCCACAAAAACCAGTAAGTTGAAACAATGCTGCTGTTATCAAAATTGCCCTTCCTTTGCTCCATATTCTCATGGTTATCACTATAGTTTTGGTGCCATCTTTCCTGAAGGAAGCCAACCACCTCACCAAGAGTAGTTTCTCAACTAATTTTGTATTTCTCATGACCCTTTAAGATTCAGAGTCCTAGAAGTGATAAAAAGATTGGCTGAGCCTGAATGTACATCTGAAATATTAATGGTAAAACAAAAAGAATTTTGATCTTAGAATGTTCTAGAGAGAAGCAACATACTACACTCCACACACATTTTATGTGATGAAGGGGAAAACCAACTAAGTTAACAAGTAGACATCTGAGACCAGGAAGAAATATTTTCATAAAATGAGAATCAAGTATAATGGTAAAAAGTGGGCCGGGATTGAAGGAGACTTAATTAGGACTATAAAAGTCACTGTTAAATGTCAAAAATCACTTTGATTTTTATAGAAATAAGGTTATTTCTTCAAATATTTAATATAAATTATATCACCCATTAATTTTAGAAAGTATGAACTTTTGACATGATTGCTCAGGTTGCACTTCATATTATATGAATGTAATATTGTTAAATACAATTTAAAAAAATAATCATGAGAGTGACTTTGGTATATTATTCAAATATGTAATCAATGTTTTGAGCAGACTCCTCTCCGCTTTGACATTCCTGTTATTCCTTTTTGGAATACAAGCATTATACTCTTTCCCTTTATTTCTACATTAGTTCTTGTCAGTTCAAAACATGTTGGAGTAAGATGTACTGTGGGTCAGATTTCCTTACTTTGAAGCCGAGTTCACCATCCTTAACTAAAACCAAACATCTAACTAGCATAAATTCATTTTCCAAAAATGTAGATAAGCTAACAACTCTATAACAATTTTTGTAAAGACTAAAGAGATAAATATTGATGATAGTGTCTCACACAAAAAAAATAGTATGTATAAATATCAATCATAACACTGTTTTGTAGTATTTTATCTGAGGCTTCTCAGTACCTCCAAAAACTTGTTTTGGACTTTCTGAGACTGTGAGAGTTGCACACTTGACATATTTTTTTAATATTTATTTATTTCTTCAAGTTACATCTCCATTACCACCCCTACCTCCACCACCTAACAGTCCCACCCTACCATCCTCTACCCCCTCTCTGACCTATCCCAACCCTCCGGTGTAGGATGCCTCCATGTATCAGCCCCCCTCAGTTCATTAGTCACATGAGGTCTAAGAGCTTCCTCTTGCACAGGGGACATACTAAATGTGCAATTCATACACACACTTTACAGTTACTTTGCATAAGATAGACATTCTGGAAAACATAGCAGAGATCAGTGAGGTAATTGTATATGCACATTAGCAAGAAATTTATTCAAATATTAACAAACTACTTGGTGTAATAGGAAAGAATAAATGGTCTGTTAAGAGAAGAGGAATGGCTGTGTGGGCGCTAATGAATATATGGTAGTTTATTTAGTCAATAGTTTGAATTATGATTATACACAATGCAATAACCAATTTATGGAAAATAGAAATATGGTTACATAAACTAAGAAAGAGGTGGTAAAAGAAGGTTTCAGGTCCAAATTGTATGTAGAATTTCCAATTGCTAACCTTTTTCTCTCAGTTTGTAAGCTGAATTTAGTATTCTAAATTTGAAATTTTTTTTATCCTTCACATGAACTTTATTAATAGACAAAAAAAAAAAACAACCAAACAAACAAAAAACTAGCCATGGGCAGCATGGTTATACCTTGAAATCACAGAACGCTAGGAAAGATGGCTTTCGATCACGGGCAGCTATGATAGGACTTTCAATTCCAGCCTTGTACCACCAGAAGACAAAATGAGTTTCTGGCTCATAGAAGGCTTTTGTAGGGGAGTTAGGTGAGCTCTATAGCACAAGACCAGCCTGGCCTGGCCTACATGTCAGGAGTCACCAGATAAAAGTCACAAGATGAAAGCAGCTTCTGTTTAGAAGGATCCCTAAAAGCTTATAGAAACATCTTTCATTCAGTGAACTTTATCTTGTTTGAATCACTATTGTTTTTGTTGAGGACCAACACATAAAAATAATTTACAATGAAATTATATGTAAGGTGCTTTGAGGATTACAAGAAATTCCCTTACTCTCTCCCTTACTCCCTCCCTCTTTCCTTTCCTCCTTCCCTCAGTTCCTGTCTCCTTCTCTGCTTGCTTGCCTTCTTTCCTGCCTGCCTTTCATTTATATTTGACTATGATATTTTGGCCCAAGGAGGAAACCAGGACATTCTTTTCCATTTCTAGCAGGACAGCCACTAAAATCACCCCTTCATTTTACGAAGCATCCTTCCCTTTCCATCTCTGACATACTCCTTCCTATTTTTGGTAAAGTACAATTTAAAGAATTTGCTGTTATTCCTCATTCTGTCTCTTGCTAACTGGCCTTTGTGTGTCTTTTTTTTTTCTTATGAAGAGAAACATTTAACTGAGCCTGTTTCAAGGTTCTAGAGTTTTGTTTTGTTTATTACATTTATTTATTACTTCAAGTTACATCTCCATCACAGCCCCCTCCCTCCACCCTTCTCAGTCCCACCCTACCACCCTCTACCCCCTCTCCCACTATCTTACTCCTCCAGAGTGGGGTGCCCCCACATCTCAGCCCCCTCAGTTCATCAGTCATATGAGGACTAAGACCTTCCTCTTGCACCGGGGGCCTACATGGAAGCTTCACTAGGACAAAATGCCCCACTAACAGGCAAATTACCCTCCTAAACTGTATTTCCTCCATTCACACCTTTGTCTGTAATTTCCATTAAAATCTCAGCTCAGTGTTTTGCATTTTCAAGAATATTTTTGCTGATCATTATTTAATAGTGTTGGAATGCTGTATTCCTTTACTCTAGATGATTCTTAGTCATTAATAATGCAATTTTATGAGTATCTTTTACTTTCTATAGATGATAAGCGTCATACAAACTGAAAATGTCTTTAGTGTTCTTGATTAAAACTCAATGTTTACTAGAGCTCTAATCATAACGTAGCAAGAATTCCACAGATATTTAACACAAAAAAGAGATATTTATGTAAAATAAGTTATTTAGTGGGCTTTATTGAGTCAACAAGCTTATTTATATTACATGCATTTGTCTGTGATTTTATTCTAAAGGACTCAATAGTCAATAGGCACTTTATACCTACCTGTGCCTCTACCTTATGACTGAATGAAGAAAGTTTTCAGAATATAAATTTCTACTCAGTTACTGCATCAATAAACACAAGAGATAAGCTCTTTATTTTTCAGTGCCAGAATTTAAACCTCTACATTATACTAAGATTTTAACACTATTCCAATGCCATCATTAAATAAAACATTGTATATATGAGATGCTGTCTTAGATCTGGTAGACAGAAAAGAAACAGACAAATCATTAATAGATATTTATTAATTTTACAATGTTGTTTATAATAAAGAAATCATTCATTGCATAAAGAATGTTACCCAATTAGAAGTAATATAATATTTACAACTCTAAATTCATCAGTTACATAAAAACTAAAATGCCTGTATTATTTTTACAGAGTATCACAGAATACTGTTATGTTTGATACTTTTTACAAGCTGGCAAATTGTTTGCATAATCTTATTTCCTTCTGTTTTAAAATAAAAAAAATAAAATATCAGTAAAATATTGAAAACAACTATAAGAAATAGTATTAGGACTAGGACCACTGTTGCTAGGTGCTTGAGGGAGGGATGTTCCCAGTAAACTTTTCTGAAATAATACTCTGAGTTCCATGAGTAGAGAGATGGCTCAGCAATTGAGAGCACTTGCTGCTTTCAGAGGACCCAGGTCTGGTTCCCACACCCCACACGTCACTTCACAGCTGTCTGTAACTAGAGATCTCTGGGATCTGATATCCTTTTCTGCCCATCACAGACCTGAGGCATGTGCATGGTGCACATATATACTTGCAGACACACAGACATAAAATTAGGTACATAAATATTTCTAATAGATTCAAAGCTACAAGTAGTGAAAGGAGCCATGTCTTAGGGGAGTACAAAATTTGAGCTTTCAGGCTCTAAATATTCTCATTATATAAAAATCCAAGACAAGAGTTTCATGATGTTACGTGTTTTGTAATTAGAAAGAATAATTGTTTCAATATGATAGTGTAGTAAAACCCTTGTTAATATTGTACTATTACACTGTGATGTAGTTATGTTGGATATGTTCACACTTTTGTAATTTGCTTTGCATTGAGTGTGAAGAAAAAATGGGCATATGCTAAAGAACTACCTAACATGTAAATGCATAGATGATAGGGATTCTCTCTGTATTTTTCACAGAGAATTGAAAGAAAGGGGGGAGGGAGAGAAGTAGGAGAATCACTGAACCAAGTCTTAAGGACAGCTACACCACTTGATTCAACTCATATCATATGTCACAGCTGAGCTTATTCTCAGGCTCAGCAGCCACCTCCTTCTCTTCCTCCCTTGAATGCAAAAATTCCATATGCTTTAAATTTCTGGTGCAACTCAGTTTATCTTTGATTCATATTCAGTGAAGTAACACATCCACATATAGATTTGTTGCTTTCCAAGTTCTTCTGGGTCTTCAATAGTAAGTCTCAGTTTACTTATAAGTAGGAATCACCAGGTATTAGCATAGACTTTCTATTCTCTTCATAAATTCATATTTTAGTAGCTCAGAAATGACATTCATATAAAAGAAATGGTTGAACAATATTTTAAATAGAATGTATCAACATCTACAACATGAATATTTTCTTTCAAAATAGTCAAATAAGAAAATGAGTAACCTACTGAAACTGTAGTTCTGAGATGTCAGAAACTTTACTATTTTTACAACTCAATCAAGTGAGAACATAGAGTATCATTATTCTCACTTTACATATAAAGACAATAATGCAAATTGATTAAATATTTACTTGAGAAACACAACTAAACTTTTAAAGGTAGAGTAGTAGGAATGTATGTAGTTCCACTTTGGAGTCTACACTCATTTTAAAGCTGTGTGATATTTCTGTCCCTTACCACCTTTAGCTGCAATTCTTTCTTCTCATCAGAATAACATTGAGTGAAATAATATAACTGTAAACTTTTAGATTATAAAGAAAGGACACAGTTCATATTCAGAGACTTCACTTGTACAAAAAAAAAAACACAAACAAACAAGTGCCTCACGTGTAGCTTTAATGGATGGTTTTATAAATGTAAATCTACTTTCGAAGTCACGATTTATCATCTGATCACAATACTTTACATTCTTCTATAACAAAGCAGCTGAGGCACCCACAAGTGTTTATAGATCTTAGAGATTACTGTTTAAGATATTTAAATTTCCAGTTGCAAAGTTTTGAGCAACATGAAGGCATAGCTTAGCCATTATACTGTTCTCATATGCCCATAGAACTAAAGGAACTTTTGAGTTTTTAAATTGGTTTTAAAAAAATTGCTCTCTTACCATCTGTAAAACGGTATTTCAAACTTGGCCATACATTAAGCTCAAGCAAAAGGATCTTGCTGAAATTCTGATTTAGGATGCTTAGGCCTGTACACGTCTCTAGTGTGATTGATTCCAGTATGTGGTGAAGGCTCACAACAGAACTAGCTACAAATATACACCCTGAGTAGCTGGCATTGTGAAAAGATGATGACACAGCTTTGAACAGAAGGAAAGCATACTATTAAGGCATAATAAAGGAAGAATAAGTTAAGGGAAAAAGTCTCCTTTACCTCTTTATTAAAATTACACTTTAATGAGTTTATTTTTCTATTAAGGGGATTTTTAAAATCATTTTCCCACATATAATTCAGGTAATATTAATGTATACATAGTTTCTACTTCAAAATAATCCTCCAAATCATAACTTTAGATTTAAATTAACATTGTATGATGGATGATTTGAATGAGACACCCTCCCCCCCAATTGGCTATGTTTGAATACTTGGTCCCTAGTTGTAGGAACAATTTGGGAAGGATTAGATGTGCCATTGGAGACTAGTGGCTTCAAAAGACTTGCACCATTCTCAGTTAGCCACCTCTCCTTTTTCTCCTCTCTTTCCTTCCTACTTGAAGAACACAATGTGAATTCATAGCTGCTGCTCTAAGAACCATGCCCACTAGCCTGCTGCCAGCTGCTCATTATGATAGCTATGAATTCTAGACCTCTATAATGGCAAACATCAAAAAAATCTCTTTCTATAAATTGCCTTGGTCATGGTGTCTTGTCATGGCCATAGAAAGTTAATTAACATACAGAGACTTTTTTGTTTTAACTCAGAGTAAAAATGATCTTGTCTTAGATAGCAAAGCCAGAAGATTCAGAAAATTGTGCTTGTTAAATGAATATATTAAAGCATGAGTAGAAGAATCTCATGTGATTTTAATCTTTAGTTTCCTTTTTGAATAAATAAATTTATTTATTTGTTGCTTCAGGTTACATCTCCATCATATTCTCCTCTTTCCCCCTTTCCCAGCCCAGTCCTCCCACCCTCTACCCCCTAACCCTTCCATCCCATTCCTCTGGAGTGGAGTGTCCCTACATAACAGTCCCTCACCCCAGTTCAGAAGTCATATGAGGGCCAAGAGCCTCCTCATACACTGGGGGCCTACAAGGCAGTACCACCAGTGAAAAGTGTCTCATTGCCAGGGAGGGAAAAACTAAAAAAACAAAAAACAAAAAAAAACAAAAACAAAAAGACAAAAAAATAAAAATAAAACGTCTATGTCCATGTTCCCTTCAATGTGTTGGTTGTAGCATAGATATCCTGTACTATACAGCTAAAATCTGACTATAAGTGAATAGATGCCATGTGCATCCTTCTGGGTCTGGTTTAGCTCACTCAGGATGAGCTTCTCTAGTTCCATCCATTTGGCTGCAAATTGCATAATTTCATTGTTTCTGATAGCTGAGTAGACGTAGATGTACCACAGTTTTTTAATCCATTCTTCAGTTGAGGGACATCTGGGTTGTTTCCAGTTTCTAGCTATTACAAATAAGGCTGCTATGAATATAGATGAGGAAACTTCCTTATGATTCCGTGAGGAGTCATTTGGGTGTATACCCAGAAGTGGTATGCCTGGGTCCTTAGGCAGAGCTATTTCAAGTTTTCTAAGATATAACCACTCCATAGTGGTTGCAGAAGCCTGCACTTCCACCAGCAATGGAGGAGTTCTTTTCCTCCTATTGGGGTTGAGTTGTGATGGACATTTAGGTCTTGCTACCTTGGCCAGTTTCCCAGCCTCCAGTGTACTGCCTATGCATAGAGCGTTGTTCCAGGGCTGAGTTTGTTTCATTGTTCTTGATACCAATAAAATATATGATTCAGCTGCTGAAGGTCCATTTCCAGGTTCCTTTCATTGCATCGTTTGTTCAGACCTATGTTTCCTACAAATCACTAACAATATTCTGCATTAATATTCCAATGACTCTAAAAGAACTTTCATTTCTTCAAACTGGAAGTCCCTAAAAATTCTCCTTATATTTTTGATGAAATAGCTTTTTGCTTCCCAGTATATATTGGTTGGTCTCATTTCTAGCCAGAAACATCATCTATAAGTTGATTGGTAAAACTGACAAATTTTGAAATCTGTGAGTATTATCTTTTTATTTAACTTAAACTCCCACTGGTAAAATGTCCAGCTTCAGTGCGTACAGAAAGGGAACAACATTTTTGCCTTGAGGAAAAATAAAATCTTGATGAAAAAGTCTGAAAATCTATTATATTTCATTTTCTGCTGCAGAATAGTCCTTTGTTTAAGAAAAAAGTCATTTTTAGGTTTTGATTATATTTTTGGGTGCATAGTGTTATTTATTAGCCATGATTCTTTCTTTTTTTGTCATTGAAAACAGAATAAATTGATTGCATTAAAGTTGAAAGAATTGGCCCATTAAGTTATAGAATAATCATTTTACTTCCATTTGTTTCTCTTCTTATTTTATAAGCAATTTCACTGAATTCTGAAGATGTTATTTCTTTTTTAAAATTAAAGTAGTACACACACATATATATTCTCCATCTTTGTTGTTTGTATGCATATAATTTTGGACTGAATATATTCTATTTGATAAACAATTAGGGGATTCATCCCAGGGTGACAGATTAATTTTCCTTCTCTTACGAGATGGGAGAGATTGAGAAAGTGGTTGGAGGGAATAAAGAGAAAGAGGGAAACTATTATTTTATCATATATATGCAAAATACAAAATTCAAGCCATTTTAAACTAAAAACAATTAAAATAATGAGGATTTTTTTTTACCAAATTTGTTAGATTGAACACATCACTTCAATACCCTTATTTATAGGAATTAATTTTCCCTTATGCTTTTTAAACAAAACCTAATTAAGCCTTCTTGATGAGTTTTGTAACATTATTTGATGGGTTTCCACAAAGAAGTGAAATAGCGGGCTGGAGAGATGGCTCAGTGGTTAAGAGTACTTTCTGCTCTTCCAGAGGTCCTAAGTTCAATTCCCAGCAACCACAGGGTGGCTCACAACCATCTGTACTGGAATCTGAAGCCCTCTTCTGGCATGCAGGTATACATGGAGATAGAGCTCTCATATATGTTAAATGAAATAAAAACCTTAAAAAAGGTAGAGCTATTCCAAGTTTTCTAATATATTGCCAGACTGACCTCCTTAGTGGTTGCACAAGCCTGCACTCCCACCAGCAATGGAGGAGGGTTCCCCTTTCTCCACAGCCTCTCCAGCATGTGCTGTCATTTGAGCTTTTGATCTTAGCCATTCCAACAGGTGTGAGATGAAATCCGAGTCCTCTTGAGTTGCATTTCTCTGATGATTAAGGATGCTGAGCATTTCTTCAAGTGTCTCACAGCCATTAGAGACTCCTCCTTTGTGAATTCTTGGTTTAGCTCTGTTTCCTCTTTTTTTTATTGGATTATTTAGTTTCTTGGTGTTTAATTTCTTGAGTTCTTTATAAATTACAGATATTTGCCCTCTGTCAGAAGTGGGGTTGGTAAAGATCTTTTCACAATCTGTAGGTTGCCATTTGGTTAGAATGCCAGTGCCCTTTGCCTTACAGAAGCTTGTGAGTTTTATGAGGTCCCATTTACTGATTATTGGTCTTAGAGCCTGAGCTATTGGACTTGTGTTCAGCAAGTTTTCTCTTGTGCCAATGAGTTCAAGGCTTTTCCCAACTTTTGCTTCTATTAGATTTAGTGTGCCAGGCTTTATGTTAAGGTCTTTTATCCATTTGGAATTCAGTTTTGTGCAAGGTGATAAATATGGGTCTAATTTCATTCTTTTGCATCCAGTTGGACCAGCACCATTTGTTGAAGATGCTGTCCTTTTTCCATTGTACGGTTTTGGCTTCTTTGTCAAAAATTAAGCGACCATAAGTGTGTGGGTTCATTTCTGTGTCTTCAATTCGATTCCATTGATCCACTGGTCTGTTTCTATACCAGTACCATGCTGTTTTTATTACTATTGCTCTGTAGTATAGCTTGAAATTTGTGATGGTGATACCTCCAGATTTTTTTTTTTATTGTACAGGGTTGATTTAGCTATCTATTCTGGGTTTTTGTTATTCCATATGAAGTTGAGAATTGTTTTTTCCAGTTCTATAAATAATTGTGTTGGTATTTTATAGGAATTGCATTGAATCTGTATATTGCTTTTGGCAGGATGGCCATTTTTTTTATGTTTATCCTACCTACCCATGAGCATGGGAGATCTTTCCATCTTCTGATGTCCTCTTTAATTTCTTTCTTCAAGGACTTGAAATTCTTGTCATACCTCAAGACCCAGCCATACCACTTCTAGGTATCCACCCAAAAGATTCCTCACCAAACCACAAGGACATATCCTCTTCTATGTTCATAGCAGCCTTACTTGTAATAGCTAGAAACTAGAAACAACCCAGATTTCCCTCAAATGACAAATGTATAAAAAAATTGTGGTACATTTACACAGTGGACTCAGCTATCAGAAACAAGGGAATCATGCAATTCACAGACAAATAGATGGAACTAGAAAAGCTCATCCTGAGTGAGCTAACCCAGATTCGGGAAGATGCACATGGCATCTACTCACTTATAATTGGATTTTAGCCATATAGTACAAGATAACTATCCTACAACCAACACACCAAAAGGATCAGGAACATAGACTTTGTTACCTATTAATGGGAAAATTTGCCCTAGGGGTGCTACCATGTAGGCCCCCAGTGCAGTAGGAAGCTCTTAGCAGTCATCTGATTTGTTGTACTGAGAGGGGCTGATATGTAGGGACACCACACATTGGAGGAGTGGGAGGAGTGGGAGAGGGAGTGGAGGGTGGGTGGAAGGAGGGCACTGTGGTGGAGATGTAACTTGTAGTAATAAATAAACAAACAAAACCCTTAAAAACAAAACAAACAAACAAAAAACCATGCCTGTAATCCCAGCATTGAGGAAGATAAGGCCAGTCTAGGCTATGTAAAACTGTCTCAAAATCCAAGGAAGAAGTGAAATAGCATGATAAAAATGTAGTCTAATTTTAAGAATGTAAATACTGACAAAAGCAGGTTATATGATAATTTATGTATTTCTGTGCATTCTTGAGAAAGCATTTTGTTTCTCTTGGTCTTTATTGTTGTTGTTTTAACAAGTTAGGAAATAATATGTCAGTAAGATGATCAATTATGAATTGATTTTATTCCACTTCCTAATATTTTATGTCCAGATTCTCAGTCAGTCTCAAATGAAGTATGTCTTTCAGAACAACAACAAAAGCACAAGATCCCCATTAATTGTTTCAAAACTGAAACAATTTTTTCAGTATAGTATGAATAATAATTTATTATTCATACTATAATTTCAAAAAGGTCAAAAATATGTCCATATAAATAATGAAAATACCCATAAATTGTGATAACAAGATATATAAGCAATCTTTAAGCTTAATAATGAGATAATAAGGCTAATTAACAGTAGTTAAAAGATCTAAATCCATCTTACTTCACCAAAACACATATAGAAAAAGAAAACAATATAATTCATAACACTTTACAAAATACTTAGCATCATATATCAATAAGGAATTAATATTTAAAGTTTGATAACGCTGTACATGCATTGAAATAGTAACTTTTTAAATTTTTTTGATTTTGTTTTTTACCTTCTATTGAAAATAGCTTTTTTATTCTCACATATACATTCTGATCATGTTTTCCCCTCCCTCTGTGCTTCCCAGTTTTTCTCCTCCTCTCCTTCCATCTGAATCTTCCCCATTTCTGTCTGTCATTGGAAAACAAACAAGCCTCTAAGGGATAATAACAAAATAAGTTAAGATAAAACATAAACTGGAATTCAACAACAAAAGGAAAAGCAAAAAGAAGGAAAAGAACCTAAGAAAAGGCACAAGAGACAGAAATAAATTCAAAAATCCACTCGTTTATACTCTTGGGAATCTCCTAAAATTATTAAACTGGAAGCCAATATATATAAATATATGTATGCATAGAATCTGTAAGGAGAGACATATGTAATACACACACACACACACACACACACACACACACACACACACACACACGCACAATTAAAAGAAAAAACTGAGAAGATATTATGAGACAAAGAACCTCCAAAGATAGCTGAGATTTCTTGGGGGGAAACTAAATTTCCACTTGCAAGTGGTTACCAGTTGAGGATTGCTTTAGGATCAGGGATGCGGGTATGTCTCCATTTCTCCTTTCAGCTTTATGACCCATCTGATGAAGAACCAAGCAAGCCCTGTGCATTCTGCCTCAGTCTCTGAGTCCACATGTGCATTGACACTGTCGATTTAGAGGGCCTTCTTTTCTGGGTGGCCTCCATCCCCTTGAGCTCTTATACCCTTCCCACCCCCTTCTTTGCAGGATTTCTTGAGCCCTAAGGGGAGGGATTTGATGGAGACATCCTATTTGGAGCTGATTGCATTAAAATGCTTTTGTTTATTTGTTTTAGAAAAATACTATTTAGTTTCCCCTAGGACTCACAGCTACCTAGTTTCACACTAGATAGTCATCAATGAAGGTTACTCAGCATAAGTAAACACTTTTATTTTTTTAATTCAAACTCAAGTATTCTTATTGTGAAATGAATGGTTATTAATTATATCCACTAGAAATTATTCTGCCTAAATATAGCATTGCATCATTACTGGGCCTGTCCACATTTCTCCTCCCCTTGTGCTTAGTATCTGTTAACTACTCTTCTACTTGTAATATGTATGAGAAATGTTTTACAATCCACAATTACCCTCTGGGAAATTGTCCTACTTAAAGTTATTCATCAGTATTCATACACATGTCTGGGGAACATTTGTTTTATGTCCAATGTCTACTTTTTAAACGTAATATTTTTATCAATTCTTTGGGAATTTCACATCATGCATTCTGATCACACTCATTTCCCAGTCCTTCCATGTCTGCTCTCACATCTTTGTGACACCCTGTAGCAAAGGGTGGCTATTGTTATCTTTGTACTATACTTAATTATACACTCTAATTTATTTTACTGTACTTAATACCTCTACCTCCCTTCCACCCCTTGTTCTTCCCATTCCCCTAACACTCACTATACAGCAGAGAAAGAAGGTTAGAGGTAGAAGGGATGTAGGTCTCTTTGAACTACCTCCTGCTGATTAGGGTCTTTGGGTTCTTTGAAGGGTAATACCAATCTCAGTCCAGAAGTCTAGCAAACCAGCAAACCAGCAAACCAGCGAACCAGCAAACCAGGAAACAGCAGCAGGAGGAACCAGCAGCAGCAAAAGCAGCAACCTCTTCCTTGTAGCTCTTTCTCTTCTTTGCACTTCCTCCTTCTTTGTAGTGTCCTCTTCTTCTGGGTCCTGGCTTTTTTAATTCCTCTCTGCCAAGTCCTCAGAGGGGCAGCTGGCTAAGCCACACTCCTGTGGCCTTAAGCAGTCTCACACCTGGGATTAAACAAAAACATTCTTATAACTTTTTTTAAATAAACTCACACCACAATTCCCCCCTTTAGTTCAAAAAATTGTGTGTGTATTTGTGTATGTTACATATAATAAATATTTACCAGATCTATTAAGAATTATATTTACAATTATAAATACAATGACCAGTCCATTTGTATTTAGCAACCTTTGAGAAATCATCTATTATCTATTCCTAGTTTAGAGTTCTGTACCTATTATTTTTTATTCTTATTTGCATTTATCAACCTATGACATCTTTTAGACCTAAAATACTTCTTAAATCCTATACAACTAGGCTTAATTGTAAGATTTTAACTATTTAGCCTTCAACCCCATCAGAGATTTTGGAAGGAAATCAAAGTATTACCAAAGTATGTAGGAAGAGTAGAGCAAGCAACTTCCAAAACTATAGTATTGACAGAGGTTGCTAGCTACCTGAACACGATGGTTTCTCTGTGTTGTTGGGGCATCCAGTCTTCAGTCTACTGACCCAGAATATCTGACAAACTTTTCTGGGAAGCAGGAATATTGAAGGACTGGCCTACCTTATCTCTGTAACATTGGTCAGTCAACTTTTCAGTATCCTGCTTGTTCACAGATTGGACAGACAGCCTATCAGTCTTTTTTTTTTTTTTTTTCAGTGACTATCTTGCCACATTTGTTTCTTTAATACCCATGATCTTTAATCAAGTAGATTGAGGGTGCTGCCAGGAACAGATGTCTCTCTGTCAGAAAAACCTTTTCTTATTAAAACATCTAAATGCCATTTTCTGTAGGTCTCTGAGGTTTTTGAAAACCATCTATCAACTATCTGTCTGTCTATCTAAATAGACAAACATTGGTTAATTTTTTAAATCTATGTATTATCTACTTAACTTCAAAAACATATACAAAATACTAAATACAGCATATTTCTGCAATTAACTAAACTAATATCTAACAAAACTATAGTTTCTTAAATTCTATACAGTTTTCAATGGTAGCTTTCAAATGGACTGGAACTAAAAATTGCATTTTTAAATGAGTAACAAAGACATTTTCAATGAATTAAATGATTTTTGTGTTTTTCTTTTTTATTTTTTTTATAACTTTGTAACTTTTGACTGCTCTATATTGGGTTAACTCTCAGCTGCTCTTGGCATATACATTTTGCTGTGGGGCCTCAAGGTAGGAGGACTTCAAAGTTTCTTCCTGACTACAAAAGATTACCTTGTATGTCATTCTTGGACATATATTCATTTGTCCCCCAAAAAGTTTACAAATTCCAGAAAAATCTCTATTTTGACTTTCGGCCACTAGAAATTGCTTGTGTGTGGTTACTGTATTTCCCAGAGTTAATATGCAGACCTTTTTTGACATCTGACTTGAAAAGTACCATATTTCTCACCATGCTGAACATTTTGTCTCTGAGGCTGTTAGCCTTACAATTTCTTTGTAAATGTAAGAACTTATCACAATTAAAATGTTGGGTGTTTTGATATATGAGGCTTTTGGTGGCTAGTGGGACAGCTAATGGTGGTGATGTCATAACTCCAAATTGCTCCTCTGGGGACACAGTTAGTTTGAGATTAACTCTCTCTCTGAAAGAACTGTATCTCTTTCACCAGATCTAAACCATGTGTTCTCCTCTCTCCAGGGCTTTTTGTTTTCTAAGCCCTTCAACTTCTATTGGTAACCTCTCTAGTTGCATAGTCATATCTGCAATCCTTTTACCATACCCCTCCTTATCCATTTGCAACTTTTCAAATTGTTCAAGCATTTTCCTCATCTTTTTTGAAATATCACATAGAAGGAAAAATAACAATATACAAAAAAAAAATACCCTCTGGGCACAAAGCAGGAGAGAACCCAGTGGCAGCAGCCATTATAAGTCTTTTGCTGACGTCCTGAAACACATTGTTCATTCCTTCAACTTCTGCCATCTCCTCCACACCATTAGATACAAAATCTCCCATTATGCCTTGCCTTACATCTGGACACCACCACCTATAGCAAGTAGCTTTTATTATTTTATTATTATGCTTAATTATGCACTCTAATTTATTTTATTATACTTAATACCTCTACCTCCCTTTCACCCCTTGTTCCTCCCAATATCCCAACCCTAGGTGGGAGAGAAAGAAGGTGAAAGGTGAAAGAGGGTGTAGTTCTCTTTAGGCTACTTCCTGCTGATTAAGGTCATAGGGTTCTTTGGGGGCAATACCAGTCTCAGTAGTCCAGAAAAACCAGCAAACCAGGAGACTGCAACAAGAAGAACCAGCAGCAGGGAGAGCAGCAACCTTTTTCTTCTTTGTAGCCCTTTCTCTTCTTTGTAGCCCCTTTTTCTTCTTTGTAGCACTCCCTCTTTATCTTCTTTATAGAACCCCTTCTCCTCCGGGGGCCGTGGCTTTTTTCATTCCTTTCTCTCAAGTCCTCAGAGGTTTTTTTGTTTGTTTGATTGGTCAGTTGGTTGGGTTTTTTTTTTTTTTTCACACTTGAATTTTTAAAATTTATTTATTTATTACTTCAGGTTACAAGTCCTCAGAGTTTATATGCTGGGGGTGGCTAAGCCATGCCCCTGCTAGCTCACGAGACAGTTAATACTTTATACCTGTGGTCTTAAGCAGCCTCACACCTGGGATTAAACAAAAACATTCCCATAATTGTTTTTTTTAATAAACTCATACCACATCATGCACACTGATTACATTCATTTCCCAGTCCTTCAATGTCTGCTCTCACACCCTTGTGATGCCCCCCAAAATTAAAATAAAAATGAGTCCAATTTGTGTTATCTATATACTCAGCTGATCATGATCAAACTCTAGTAGTCTGCCACCTAAATAGAACTGAGTTGTTCCCCTCACTCACACCCCAACAGAAGCCATCAATTGTAAACAGCTAACTGAAGCCTTAGTGATGTCTGGTCTGGGCTGCCTCAATGTGTACTTTTAAGATAGAAGAACTTTTCATTCAAGAAGATCAAAATGTAGACAGGGATTTAAACATATTGCAAGTTACTTCAATACAATGACATAGGTTAAGTTTAAAGTTATCACTTAATAAGGACTTTGTGATCCACAGCTGTGTGTGCAAACCTTGCGATTTGGAGTTGTAATTGAACAAATGAGAAGACTCAAACTTGAGTGTTCTACATAAAGATAAATAATGATTTAATTTCTTAATATTTATGTTGTAACTAAACAACAGATTGTCCTTGAATTTGATACAAAAACATTTTTAAATATCCTTTATCTGTTTTAGGATCTAAATAGAACTCTCATGCTCTCTTTGGTTGTGTCCCCTCAATTTCTTCCAGCCCTAATGTGTTTGTGTCTCAGAATCTTGCCAAGCAAAAGGAGCACTATAATCTTATAGATGTCTCTCTATGGATGTTTACATGACATTTTTGTATGATTAGATTGAAGTCAGGCCTTTACATCAAGAAAATCACAAAGGTGACACTACATATCATTTCTGAAATACATGTAACTGATAAAGTCTTCTTAATGGCAATGCCATCTTTGACTGTGTGCTGTAGTTGGAAGTCACACACATGTATACTACAGAGAATTAATTAACTAATTAATTGATCAGTTAAATATAAAATAAAATACTTTTAAAAACCATGGGGTTCAAAATTACTTTTGGTTACAATCTTATTTTATATAGTTTATTATATATTCCATTATTCTTTGTAATTTTTTTCTCAGAAATTTTTGACCATTTTCATCAATAGTATGTAAGTCTGTTAATTCCAGTTTGGTATATAAATAAAGTGATATTCCAATGACCAGCACAAGCCCAATGAGAAACTCACACAACGTACTTGCATAACATTATTTCATCTTCAGTTACTGTCTAGTCATAACATTATTATCTCAAGTCATCAATGTCAACCCTTTTCTTTCCTTCTGCTATTCTTTCATCACTCATCTGAATATGTAAAGCTTATTTATTGTAAATCCTATTCCATGTTGGATCTTCCTATATTTGAATTGAAGTGAACTGTTAATATATACACACAGTAGTATCCTCCCTTTTAGAGTACAATCTAAAGGTCTTGGTGGATCAGTGGTGTTCATTTAGTAATAATAGACTTTAGTGGCTTTTATTACTTTAATGTGAAAAACATCCTGTCTCATTTCATAAACCAAAGTACCTAATAAAAAGTAGACTGATTGATTTGGAAATAAGTGAGAAATAGAACACAAAAATTTAGATTAAGACAACCCAGCAAAGCGAGGATGTGGAGAAAGAGGAACACTCCTCCATTGCTAGTGGGACTGCAAACTTGTGCAACCACTTTGGAAATCAATCTGGAGATATCTTAGAAAATTGGGAATAATTCTACCTCAAGACCCAGCCATACCCCTCTTGGGCATATATCCAAAAGATTCTAAACGAAACCACAAGGACATTGCCTCAACAATGTTCATAGCAGCTTTATTTGTATTAGCCAGAAACTGGAAGCAACCCAAATGTCCTTCATCTGAAGAATGGATAAAAAAAAAAAAAAAAAAAAAAAACCTGTGGTATATTTACACAATGGAATACTACACAGCTGTCAGAAATGAGGAAATCATGCAATTCGAAACCAAATGGATGCAGTCCCAGAAAGATAAACAATGTATGTATTCCCTTATAAATAGATATTAACTATACATCACAGGATAACTATCCTACAACCCATACACCCAAATAGATAGGAACCTAGCATATCTATCCTAGGAAAAATTTTACCCACCAGTGAGTCATGGAATCTGCTGCAGGTTAGTGGAACACCACACCCTAGATGGTGTGCCTTGTCAAGCTCCAGTACAAGTGGAAGCACTTGGCCCACACATGATGCAACATCTGAAGGAGTATGATATGTCAGGGCCCACCTCATCTGAGGAGAAGGAGAGTACCAAGTAGAGGAACAAGGAGGGAGGGAGGGAAGGAGGGAAGGAAGGAAGGAGAGAAAGAAGGAGGGAGGGAAGGAAAGAGGAAGGGAGGGGCCAGGAGGGGAGGAGGGAGGAAACTGTGTTCTAGAAGTAAATAATACTTTTTTAAGAAAAGAGTTAATAAGCTCAAAAAATATAATAAAAATACAATATAAAATTTTCAAACTATAATTTACCAAAGGTATACTTGCCTTACTGGTGTGAAAGGAAAATGGCCTTAATTTCAATTAGAATGTTAGACTGCAGGTGGCCACATAGATTACACAAACTTGATAGCAGCTTAAAAGTTTTTTTTTGTTGTTTTATTTTGTTTTTGTTTTTGTAGATGAATAGGATATTTTCATGGTTTGGCATTTAAAAGCAGGTAACAGGTTTAAAATACTGTAAATAAATTAAAGGTTACTGCTGTTCAACCTGGTTTTCTAAACCTCCAAGAGTTGAAAAAACTTGGAGCTAAGGTAAAATACATGAAATGTGTGGTGTAAGCCCATGCCTTTAACTCCAGCACAGACAGGAGGATCACTATAGAGTTAGTTGTCTTATAAATTCTAGAGTTACAAGGAACAGGGTGGTGATGGTGCACACCCTTAATCCCATCATTTGAGAAGAATACACCCTTAATTCCAAAACATTAGAGACAGAAACAGGCCAATCTCAGAGCTCAAGGTCAGACTGACACAAAACAAGCTCTAAATAGAGAAAAACTTCAATCCAGGGGTATTGGAGCACATCTTTAATCCCATCATTTGGGAAACACATGTCTTTGATCCCAATACTTAGAATGCAGAGACAGGCACATAGGATTTGGAAGGACTTAAGTTTAAAAGCTACTTACAAAAGGCATGCTGAAATTCAAACAAATTGTCTTTTGAGATCTCAAAATAGATACACTAAAGGTTTGTTTAGCTCCAAAATATCAAAATAATTTCTTCTTTAATCCGAATTGAAAGATAATACTTTATATATTGTCAAAAAACCAAATTTGCTCCAGGAAAAATATTACCTGACCCCCCCCCCCAAAAAAAAATAGATAGTGTCCCAGAGTTAGGATTAGGGCAGGGCTCTGTTCTTATCTTTACAGGAGATATAAAGCATCCATCCAAGGAATCCAGGGACAACTGGACAACTGAAACCTCAGCAGAAAACAGATAAGACACCAAAGAAGACGAGTGGCCCAGATGATCCAGCCTTGCAGACTTCCTCAATAGCTGTTTCCTCAAAAGTCTACAACCTCAACATCTCAAAATTGCTAAGATTGTTCAGCTCCACAGACTGCTCCAGCCAGAACTCCAGTAAAGCCCTGAAGTTCAGCTTCTGTCTATGAACTTCTTAGGACATTTAAATAGATGAGCACAAAAGGACTGAACATCAAATGATTCTATTAACATTTTTAACCATTTTTCCATTCTTATTTGGGCACAAACAGGTTTATTATGTCCCAAATCAGCAGGAAGTCATTTTAAGAGAACAACGTCCCCTCCCCAGAAGGTGGGGAGGGTGTTTTTCCCCACTTTGGTCATTTGATGGATAATAGAAAATCTTGTTATTTAGGGGAAGAGATTACAAGCTGTTAAATGGTCTTGTTAAATGGGTTTTGGAGGTTAGACCCAGGGACTTTTCTCTTTTTCTTTTCTGTATCCTTCTTTCTCTCCTGCGTAGAATTGAACAGACTTGAGAAAAAATGGGACATAGACATAACATAGGAAAGATGAAGAAAAAAGGACAGATTATGGAATATGCCCTTATACCTTTGTATATTGATATAAAATTAATATTGTATTTGGCTAAATTGGTATTGATCTTTGTATATTGATACAAAATTAAGATTATATTTGGCCACAATGGTATTGACCCTTGTATATCGATGCAAAATTAAGATTGTAGTGGGCTACATAAGTATCAATCTTTGTATATTGATACAAAATTTAGATTGTATTTGGCCACATTGGTATTGATCTTTGTATATTGATACGAAATTAAGGGTAATGCTTTTTAAAGGTATTGTACCTAGTAATGCTTAAAAATGAAATGTGAAGTTTCAGCCTTTTGCTACCAACTGTCATAAACTATTTAGGATAATTACGAAATGCAAACTAATAGCCATGCAAGCTTGGAATTTTGTTAGGTACTATGACAGTCAATCACAATTATTTTCTAAGCTAATCAGAAATCAAGTTGCTAAGAAACAAGCAACATTTGCTTATCTAAATATAAGAGATAGATAGGGTGTCTTCAAAAACCTCAAGAGATCTGCCGAATATGGCATTCAAAGATGTTCTCTTAACTTTAGATTTTTTTGATATCGAGACATGTCAGTGCCTGACAGCACCCCCTATTCTACTCCAAGTAGAAGATGAGCATCGAAGAATCTCCAGTGGGAGATGATTGAATTAGCGACAAGCCTATCTCTTGGTAGGAAAAACCCATTGCTCCAACTGTAGACAGAATGCTGTCCAAAAAGGACAAAACTTGGTAGCAGGTAAGTCGACAGCCTAGCTCTGCCAAGACAGGGTAGGTAAGTCCTTCATAATTCCTGCTCTACAATCACGATCTGTCAGAGGATCGGGGCCAAATGGCTGAAGATTGATGCTGTAATGTATGGAGAGAAAATGGGAACTGTCCAGGCAGCCACTGGTATGTCATTTCTTAGTTTTGGAAGCTGCGGGCCCTACACTTCCTATATAATCAAATATATTTATCTCTCTCAGGTCTCTGAGTTGGTTGAAGAATAGATAGCTAGAGTCTCATAGTTAAATTTTGAGTTGTTTAGGAATGAAAAGGGTGCTCTGGATCGTAGAAGATGTTTTTAAAATTGTGATGCAAGTTAGTATGAAAACTGAGTCAGATATAGAACTTTAAACTCATGGAGATGGTTAGATAGTAGAATGTTAAAGCCAGGTGTCAAATGCATATAGACTGGACACTGGGAATGTATGCTAAGCCATATAACTCTCATAATTGTGGTCTATTTATTTCTGTTGTTTTATATAAGAGAAAGAACCATTTGTTGGACTGAAAGGGGAGCAGTTGGGGGGGGAAGATATTTTAAAAACTTTTAAAAAAAGAGGGAAGAGGGTGGGGGGTTGAGAGAGAAGAGGGCGGGAGGGTGGGACTGGAGGGGAGAGTAGGGAGGGGATTGTGATTGAGATGTAACTTGAAGAAATAAAAAATAAATTGTATTAAAAAAAAAGACAACCCAGAAAGTAAAACTATGGTCTTCTATGATTGATTGAACCTGAATAGAAGTTATATACTCTTCATTATGGCACATTTGACTCATAATTTGCCATTTCCCTTTTCCTTCTTTTCAGCGAGAGTATAATTTAATTTATTATACCCATATCTTAGTTTAAGGTTAAACTTTACAATTCATATATTACATTTGAAACAAAACGTGATCTAAAAATGTTTTAAATACTTTTATTCACTTTACAACCTGATTGCAGCCCCCCTCCCTCCTCTCCTTCTAGTCTCACCATCGAATCTCCCTCCCCATATTTCCCTCTTCCCTTCTCTTCAGAGAGGGGGATGCCCCACGGATAGGAACTCACCCTGGCACATCAAGTGGTAGCAGGACTAAATGCAACCTCTCTCAGTGAGGCCAGATAAGGCAGCCAAACTATGGGAATGGGATCCAAAGGCAGGCAACATGATCATATACAGCCCCTGTTCCAGTTGTTAGGAGACCCACATGAAGACAAAGCTACATATCTGCTAGATATATGCAGGGGGTCTAAGTCCAGCCCATGATGTTCTTTGGTTGGTGGTTCAGTCTCTGTGAGTCCACATAGACTCAGGTTAGTTGACCATGTCTGTGTTCTTGTGGTGTTCTTGATCCCTCTGGCTCCCTCAATCCTTACCCCCACTCTTCCAGAAGACTCTCTGTGCTCCACTTAATGTTTGGCTGTGGGTCTCTGCATCTGTTTCCATCAGCTGCTGGATGAAGCCTCTCAGAAGCCAGTTATGCTAAGTTCATACCTCATCATCAAATGAAAAGACTGAAAAATCACTTTATATTATGTGTTTGAATGTGTTTTATGTATCATGGTAAGGTAATTAAACAAAATTAAATATAATTTGAAAGATAAATCAGGATACAAAATAAAGTGTGTAATATTAATTTTTATACAACTGATGGTTTTGTGCTAGAATCAATTACTCTTTCAAACTTTCCAAATAAGGACTAAATAAATTTCATCTCTCCTAAAATGTCATATATATCCTATTAGATGTTCTTTCAATTGACTTTGCTTTATATTTCTCTCAGAAAAGAACTGCAATTATTTTTTTTAAATTCCAGTTACCAGTGTGTGAAAACTCTCTATGAACTCTTGATCAAAGCAGCCCCAAAAGCAGCTTCTAAAATATTATAGGATATTTTCAGTGTTCTTGGTTGTCTCCCAGAACTAGATGATAAGACTCCATTACTAAAGTTGCCACAAACTTGGGTTGCAGGACACGGAGAAATCAAGATGGATCTGAGATATAAGTTTTCTTCCTGATAGTTAATTTTTACAGTGATGGAAGGCGTTATTCAGGCTGATGCAGGAGGAAATTCATCAACAACCATTTACTCCTATGGACCGAATGAGTTACAATAATGATCTTTCTGGCAATGTATGTCCACAGGTGCAAAAATGGCATGACTACTATAGAGGTAAATAACCACTTTCTGATTGGATTTGAAGACTGTTCCAGAGGAGGGAAATAATGCATAGTGTTGAAGCACTGTCCAGGAACCAATGGTTGACAATGCCATAGAAACTATGGCAAAACCTAGTATGGTTGTGTTGTTAAATGGTGTCAAATTCGTTTCTAATACTTGCATTTATACACAAAGATAACTGTTTCTCTCAGCCTTCATCAGTGAAACTTCTTTTCTCAATTGGCAGCAGACAATGCAATCTTACAATAGATCAAATTATGGGGACTGTTGTGTGATTTATCCTGAACAAGACATCAGTATCATCCTCTCCAAGCCTTAAAGAGTGTTTTAGAAGAGGAAAGAATATAAAAGCTTGGAGTGTGGGAGAAATGCTGCAAGTCAGTGCCTTCTGGACACGAATCAACCATTATACTCATGAGCTCACTCCACCTGTGGTTACTACCTAAGCTCTCTAAAGACTGGGCCTATCTGTTTCATCATAAATGGGAGAGGGGGAAGGGATTATGTGCAGTTAACCCTAGGCTAAAGGTGTTATTTCTTTAGTGGTATAGCCACAAAGTTATCCATGTTCTAGTAAATGACTCTCATGTGTATTCATGAAAGAAACTGTAATTAAGTAGCATAAAGATAGGTATAAATTTTGTTTAAAGAAAAGGGGCTTCAAAAGGATAGGAAGCAGGATTGTGAGAAGGTCATAGGAGAAGATGTCCAAAATACAGTACATACATGTATAAAATTGTCAAAGGATAATACATAAAAAATAAGTACAAGAACAAGAAGGTTCTTTTATAAGTTTAACACAAAAATGGGTTTTATTAAAATATCCAGAAATGTCAACAAAACACTCTGTGTTTTATCTTAATATGTGTATTTCAAGATTTAAAGAGTAAATATTCACTGACATAATTCTACACTTATACTTAAATCTGCTTTCATTTTTTTTCTAAATATATATATTTTAAAGAAAAAACTTCACTTTAAAGGCAAACTTCACTTTAAAGGAAAAGGTAAGACCAATATATATTATTGAAACTGAATATATATATTCTTTCTATTTAAAAATGTATATATATATTCCTTTTATTTAAAATTTTTCATATATTTTGATCATATTTCCCTTCGCTGATGGTAAGTATAGTTTTAAATTCTGCTTTTTCCCCATCTAAACCTGCACCTTAAACATTTTGTTATGTGCAGAGAGACACTAAGAACATTTACTTTGTTTGCAGCAAAGTTTCCCATCTCAAAAATAAATGAAATTTTATTTGGAGAACCTTGCTTTGCAGAGTGCTCAGATTTTTTTTCCCTTTTTATTTTTTTATGAATATAAACACTGTGGCAAAGTAAATAAACATTGCTATTTATAAAACTGTGATCCTTTTCTACACCTAGAGCATTGGCCTTCACTTTTATTTCAAATGGCAATTTTATCCCATTTTGTCAATATTTTGGTCTATTGTGTAAAGGTGGAGATACCATCAACTTTCTCATTCTGAACTTTTCAACCCACTCGTAAAACTTATAGGTGTATTTTTTTATTTCTATGCAAAAGAAGAATATCGTGTTTCTCCTGTACACTTACATCTCTATTATTATCAAACCTCATGGTTTTAACATAGCTTGTGATTTTTCTCCACTAGTCTCTACAGCTACACAGAATTTAATGAGTATTTTTTTATCTGACTGAAATGGTGTCTTCTACCAAATTGTAAATATTTCATTTGATCTTAAATAGTCAATGGGTGTCATTAAAATATATTTGAATATTTGGTGATAGTTTTTGTTGGTAGTGACAGCTTTAGTGCTTTATGAGAAGATACACATAATATAAATTCATTATTATTCTGTAAGAGAAAATATTGCTGAACATACATATGCTTTCAGGGCAGTCACAGGGAACATTCAAATCAGTGACACTTTAAATTATCATTCATCTATTAGAAACATAATTTTTAAGGTAAAATTTTACATTACAAGGCACAATGATTAAAATTTATAAGAAGTGGTATAAAAATAAGCAGAATCTTTACTTGTAAATAATCTCAAAATGAGAAGAAAATGTTTGTAGGTAAAGTTCTTCATTTCTTAAAATGTTCAATGACAAAATATTTTGAGTTCAAGAATTTAAAGTAAAGCATTTTTGCAAATTGAGCTATCTACAAAGTATTCATTCTCTACAATAGCAGAAATATCTGAGTTACCAGGAATGATAGGGAAGGAAATGATGAGCTGAAGCATACAGGATATGGGGCCCTCATACAATAGTGTTGGATAAACATCATTACATACATGCCTAACCCATATAATGAATAACACAATAAGTAAGCCCTAATGTGACCTCCCTTTTTCACTTCATCACTTCTAACAAGTGAGGCACTCTACTGAAGATGTTAATATTGGAAAGGTCTATGCATGTATAGGGGCAGGGTTATAAGGGATTATTTCTGCACCAAGTACATACATTCATATAAACCTTAAGTGAGTCTATTTTTGAGATACTTTTCCCTGATGGTACTGCATTCTAGGCCCCCAGTGTATGAGGAAGCTCTTGGCCCTCATATGACTTCTGAACTGAGGCCGGGGACTGTTATGTAGGGACACTCCACTCCAGAGGAGTAGGATGGAAGGGTTAGGGGGTAGAGGGTGGGAGGACAGGACTGGAAAGGGTCGAAAGAGGACACTATGATGGAGATGTAACCTGAAGCAATAAATAAAAAAAATTTTTTAAAGTATTAACACATAAATGGAGAAAAGAAAATAATTAGATGGAATTTAACTGGGGAACAGGAGGGAGAGTAATTGGATAATATATATACATATGTATTATATATTCATAATATATTATGAAAACATTTGTATGTTCAGCAATAATTTTCTTACAGAATAATAAAGAATTTATATGATGTGTATTTTCTCATAAATAATGTATATAATATATTATATTATGTATTTATTAATTCTCTTAATATACATATGTGTGCATATGTATATGTATATATATATAAAATCCAATTTATTTTAGAGTAATCACATGATGACATGATGATAATACCTCTTCCATAAGTTATCTAACAACTCCCCAGTGTCAGATTAGGTATACTTCCCTTTAAGTTATTAGTCAAGAGGATCCAATAGTTTCAAAACAATAAAAAGGCTATTGGTATGGTCCTTGGTTGTCTCCTATATCTTGAAGGTATGACTCATTCTGTTTGATCAGTTGATTTGGAATAATTGAGCTAGTACTGACTTTGAAACCTTCCTCCCTCAAGACTGGGTCTCAGAGTATCAAAAGTTGCTATGTAAGTTGACGAGTAATCAGTATTCCTTCCCAGTTGTTAAACCTATTAACTACAACAATGTCTGGTCCCAGCAAGATATCCCAAGTGGTAGAATAATGAAACATATCTTGGGGATAGCCAATAGCTGTTGAATTAGACAGTAGGACATAATTCATATCTAGTACACTAAACCTAGCCTTCTACTCATGGCTAGAGAGGTAATAAAGGAAAAACTACTACTACCATTTTCCTAGAATAATTCAGCCTCTAACTGTATTCTAAACACCCTTATACCCACAGATACATGTAGCTCTCAGTGCTCTTCATAGTAATTTCTTTCTGTATTGTACAGAGGCTACTACAAAGATCCGCATCTGGTAATTTGCAAAGAATAAGTGACCAGGAGTACCCAACTCCAATTAGTACATCTGTACTGCAACCTACCCCTAATGTTAGGTAACATAGTGGAAGAGAGGGAGGAAATATTATAGAGCCTACAGGAGCAAGACATCTGCTATGAGTTGGTATCTACTAGACATAACAAGAATGTTGAATTCATGAAATATCAACAATATGGATGCATAAACAATACCTGAATAATGATCACAGCAGTCTACATGCAAAGACGGATAGGGAGAATTTCTCAAGATTTTACTTATGAGTAAAACCTCAGATGGATGCCAAGCATTTCTTCAAGTGTCTCTCAGCCATGAGGAATTCCTCCTTTGTGAATTCTCTGTTTAGCTCTTTTCTCCATTTTTGATTGTATTATTTGGTTTCTTGGCATTTAATTTCTTGAGTTCTTTGTAAATTTTGGAGATTAGCCCTCTGTCAGATGTGGGGTTGCTGAAGATTTTTTTTCCCAATCTGTAGGCAGCCGTTTTGTTCGAATGACAGTGTCTTTTGCCTTACGGAAGCTTTTCAGTTTCATGAGGTCCCATTTATTGATTGTTGGTCTTAGGTCCTGAGGTGTTGGTGTTCTGTTCAGACCTGTCACCTGTGCCAATGAGTTCGAGGGTTTTTCCCACTTTCTATTCTAGATTTAGTGTGTCAGGCCTTATGTTAAGGTCTTTGATCCACTTGGACTTAAGTTTTGTACAAGGTGATAATTATGGGTCTAATTTCATTCTTTTACATGTGGACACCCAGTTGGACCATTTGTTGAAGATGCTGTCCTTTACAATCAGAGAAATGTAACTCAAGACAAATAAGATTCCTTCTCACACTTGCCAGAATGGATAAGATTAAAAGCTTATATGACAGCACATGCTGGCGAGGGTGTGGAGAAAGGGGAACCCTCCTCCATTGCTGGTGGGTGTGCAGGCTTGTGCAACCACTATGGAGTCAGTCTGGCAATATCTTAGAAAACTTGGAATAGCTTTGCCTCAAGACCCAGCCATACCACTTCTCGGTATACATCAAAATGACTCCTCACAGAATCACAAGGAAGTTTCCTCATCTATGTTCATAGCAGCCTTATTTGTAATATCTAGAAACTGGAAACAACCCAGATGTTCCTCACCCGAAGAATGAATTAAAAAACTGTGGTACATCTACACGATGGAATACTACTCAGCTATCAGAAACAATAAAATTATGCAATTTGCAGCCAAATGGATGGAACTAGAGAAGCTCATCCTGAGTGAGCTAACCCAGACTCAGAAGGCATCTATTTACTTATAGTCAGATTTTAACCACATAGTGCAGGATATCTCTATTACAACCAACACACCAAAGGGAACATGGACATAGACTTTTTTTTTCTTTTCCTGTCAATGCCACACTTTTCCTAGTGGTGCTGCCTTGTAGGCCCCCAGTGTATGAGGAGGCTCTTGACCCTAATATGACTTCTGAACTGGGGCGGGGGACTGTTATGTAGGAACACTCCACTACAGAGGAGTGGGATGGAAGGATTAGGGGGTAGAGGGTGGGAGGACAAAACTGGGAGGGGTGGAAAGAGGACACTGTGATGAGATGTAACCTGTGGCAATAAATAAATTAATTAAAAAAAACAAATCTCAGATGGAGAGCTATCAGCAGTCAATGTTTGCTGTGAAAGGGAGAATAATTTTTCTCAAGGGACAAGCTGCATGATAGGTTATCCAAATCCAGGTGGTCAACCCTAAACCCATAAACATAACAGCAATTATCAATGTACTCATTAGTTTTATATATATATATATATATATATAAAACTGTATATAACTATGCACATATATATGCATATGTGTACATATATGTAGCATATATATGCATATAATTATAAAAATAAGAAGCCATAAATCTGAGACAGGAGAGAGAGGAAAGGGAAGTTGCAATGGAAAGAGGGAATGGTAAAAATTATGAAAATACAATGCATTCTTGTATGAAATTTTTCATGTTTATTTATTACTTTAGGTTACATCTCCATCATAGTACCCTCTTCACACCCCTCCCAGTCCCACACTCACACCCTCTACCCCCTATCCCTTCCAACCCACTCCTCTGGAGTGGAGTACCCCTATATATTAATCCCCTGCCCCAGTTCAGCAGTCATATGAGGGCCAAGAGCCTCCTCATACACTGGGGGCCTACTAAGCACCACTAAGATAATTAATTGTCGCCTATTCTCTTTTTATTCTTATTTCAATTGAAATTTTTTTAAACAAGGTCACATATAATCTCTACTTGAAACACTAAATGTAACAGGCAGTTCTAACTTCTTCATATCTCTGTAGATTTGATATTGTCTTGAATCCAAGCAAAGGAAATGATTCCAGAATAGCGTTGTACAGAACAAAGGTCTAATCAGTCTTATTTCATGATCCTTCTTTAGCATAAAGGCAGACAGCAGAGTATCCATTAGTCTACCTTTGATGAGTTTTCTTTGATTCACTCATCTTTGTTCTTTTGTGGTCTCATCTATTCCTACTCTTTCATTACCATTTGTGAGTCTATAAATCACAAATATAAGTTCTCTCCTGAACTTTTCCCTGAGCTGAGATATAATCAATTAACGTGTCCATTGGGGAATGTCTAAGGGGGATCACAAAGACAGTAGACTATGTTGAATTATTCTTTCCCCGAGTAACCTTTTTGTTCTATAGCAGTGGTTGTCAATTTGTGCATCACAACCTTTTTTGAAAATCTTTAGCTCCAAAAAATATTAATATTATGATTCATAACAGTAATAAAATTACAGAAATGAAGTAGCAACAAAAAATAATTTTATTATTGGGGATCAACACCACATGATAAACTGTATTAAAGGGTTACAGGATTGGTAAGGTGGAGAACCACTGTTCTATAGCTTTATTATCCTTCCTGTAACTTTAGGCACAAATCTTGAAAGTTTGTACTTTTTTATTCATTGTATATTCATCATTAAGAAAATACAAATAGCCTTACCTTCACAGCTCACATCTGATCATTTCTCACCCTCTCTCTACGGCTACCTCCATAGACCAAACTTCTTCAACAACACTCATGAAGTATGCAATTGTCTCCTACTGAGTTTCCATATGTGTGCCTTGTTTCTAATTTAGTCTGAGCCCAAGTATATTGGAAGTGAGATTAACTAGGGTCTCTTGTATATTTGCATCTTTCCCTTGATCTCCTCTTTGGCCCTGTTTTGCTTCCTGATTGTCTTTGATGACTTTCTCATGGATATCACAATCATGAGCCATAACTCGTCTCTAAAATGCATACTCTCATCTCTCTTAACAGAATGAATTTTTGTGAGTTGTCTATATTTCTCTATAACAAATAATATAATTTAAAAGTAAACAGTGTTGTATGTTTCATTTACTGCTTTATTTTCAATACTCAGAACAACATCCTTCATGTTACCAAAAACAAATAGGTTAAGGAGACTTCCAAGTATAAATGGTACCAAATTCTTTGCCATTGTTGTTTCTTAGTCTAAATCTATGACTTTTCTGTGGACTCCTATAGCAATTTTTTTTTTCGAGACAGGGTTTCTCTGTGTAGCCCTGGCTGTCCTGGACTCAATTTGTAGGCCAGGCTGGCCTCGAACTCGCAAAGATCCGCCTGCCTCTGCTTCCCAAGTGCTGGGATTAAAGGCGTGCAATTTTTATCATGTCTTCTTGGTTTTTATTCATATTTGGCAGCATTTGTTTTTTGTACTTTTGTACTATTGTTTAATTCCCTTAATGATTGTCCAAAATATCACAGCAATCTTCAAATTGTATTTATTTGTAATCTACAGGATAAAACTATTTTTTCCATTTTTCATGAAGAAAGGAAAATGGTCAGAGAAAAAAAAAAGAATGTAGGTAATCGTATGGAAAACAATTCAGCAGTTGAGATATGTGTTCTTCCTTGTTCCTGCTTTATTCCCAATGGAGTTGAAGTCCACACTGGGAGTCTTTGGTCTTTATTACAGTATTCCTAAAAAACTTTCACCATTTTCATTTCTGTCTGGCTTTAACTTTCTATGGCACGATATCACATACATACTCAGAACACAAGATGTTAATATTCAAGGGGAAATCCGTTTTCTGCAAAAACTGCCCTGGAATGAGAAATTGATGTAAGCAAAGCAGGTTAACTAGTATTTCTCAAGAATACCCATCCATAAAGAACACTCTGGATGTGCTGTTACTCCTTAACATCCAGACCAGACAAGTTATTCAGGAAAGGATATAGAGCAATTCTCAATGCTCTTGCAGCATCATCTAGAGCCATGGAAGAATATAAGAAAAGACTGAATTAGTTCTTAGGATTAGGATATACTTGTTTTCTAAGCCATAAAAGTTCTTATAGTGAGTCTACAGAGAAGGAAATGAAAAACATTCACTCTACTTTAACAATATCTTTATTAGAATGGAGTAAAAATTGTCTTCGCTTATGAATGTTTAAAACTCAATTTGAGTTCCATGAATGGGCATTTGATGGAGTTTAAGAATAAAATATGTTCTATTGATTTGTAAAATGTTATGAAAGAGCTGACAGAATTAGGGATGTTAAAGAAAGGAAGAGTATGGGTACTAATCTTTTTAGTCAATAATGTCAAAATAATTAACAAATAATATTATATGTTCTCTGTTCATATTAGAGATTCAGTCAGCAAGAGAAAATGATATTGAAATGGCAAAAGTGATTTCCTATGGGGGAAGAATTGGAAACATTTAAGGATGATCCTGACTGCAGATACCAGCTTCTTATAGCCTTATGTCTATGTTATTACCACATGCAGTGTAACTTCTTATACTTATGTATACCTTTAGCAAAGAGAACATCCTTATTCTCTCCTACCTATGTTATCTTTCCCTAATTGTCATGATTTGCCATAGAACTGAAGCATTGGGTAGCTTAGGAGTGAGATAGGGAGTTCTATGAGTGACTTAGCCACTTGGACATAATGCCAGAGATGAAGTTCAGAGAAAGCAGTAGAAACAGCAGAGGTAGCCACTTGTCTATCATGTCTTAGTTTTGGAAGCTGCTGGCTCTCACTTCCTGTTTAATCAGACTTATTTATCCTTCTCATGTCTCTCATGTGGGTGAAGACTAGATAGTTATAGTCTCACAGTTAAATTTGAAGTTGTTCAGAAATTAAAGGATGTTCTAGGTAAAGAAGATGTTTTTAAGTTAGTAATTCAAGTTAGGATGGAAACTGAGATAGGTATCGAACTTTAAACTCATGGATATTGATGGAAAAAACAGTATTGATGTCGGTTACCATATATGTGTGGACAGGACACTGGTAATGTATGTTGTGCTCTGTAATTTTCATAATCGTGGCCTAATTATTTTTTAAAAAAGGATTAGGAGTTCTGGTAGAAGATGGAGAGGATGGGAGGGTAGGACCGGGAGGTGTGAAGGGAGTTGACTGTGTTGCAGATGTAACTTGTAGTAATAAATAAACATAAAAATAATTTTAAAAAAAGAGAAATTTTTTATTTCTTCAAGTTACATCTCAATGGCAATAACCTCCCTACTCCCCCCTCCAGTCCCACCCTCCCACCCTCAACCCCCCGTCCTCTTCCCTTTTTTTTAAGTTTAAGGTACATCTTATTTCCCCCAACAGCTCCCCCTTTCAGTCCAACAAATGGCTCTTTCTCTTATAATAATAGATACAATACAAAACAACAGAGGTAATTAGGCCACAGTTATGAGGGTTATATGGCTTAGCGTACATTCCTAATGTCCAGTCCATATGTATTTGGCACCTGACTTTAACTTTCTACTGTCTAAGCATCTCCATGAGTTTAAAGTTCTATATCTAACTCAACATTCATACTAACTTGCAACACAATTTTAAAAGCATCTTCCTAGATCTATAACACTCTCTTGACTCCTAAACAACTTAAAATTTAATTATGAGACTCTAGCTATCTATTCTTCAACCACCTCAGAGACCTGAGAGGGATAAATATATCTGATTTTATAGGAAGTACAGGGCCTGCAGCTTCCAAAACTAAGAAATGACATACCAGTGGCTGCCTGAACAGTTCCCATTTTCTCTCCATACATTCAGTCATTTGGCCCCGTTTCTCTGACAGACATTGATTGTAGGGCAGGGGTTATGAAGGACTTGCCTACTCTGTCTTGGCAGAGATAGGCTGTCGACTTACCTGCTTCCAAGTTTTGTCCTTGCAAACTTGGAGTAGCTTTGCCTCAGGACCCAGCCATACCACTTCTGGGTATACACCCAAATGTCTCCTCACAGAATTATAATGAAGTTTCCTCATCTATGTTCATAGCAGCCTTATTTGTAATAGCTAGAAACTGGAAACAACACAGATGTCCCTCAACTGAAGAATGGGTTAAAAAACTGTGGCACATCTACACAATGGAATATTATTCATCTATCAGGAAGAATGAAATTATGCAATTTGCAGCCAAATGGATGGAACTAGAAAATCTCATCCTGAGTGAGCTAACCCAGGCTCAGAAAGATGCATATGGCATCTATTCACTTATAATAGGATTTTAGCTATATAGTAGAGGATATCGATACTACAACTAACACACCAAAGAGAACATGGACATAGACTTTTTATTTTTTATTTTTATTTTTTCTATTTTTTATCCTTTTTTATCTGTTTGTCTGCTTATTTGTTTGTTTGTTTTTTTAGTTCTCTCTCCCGGGCAATGAGACACTTTTCACTGGTGGTACTGCCTCGTAGACCCTCAATGAATGAGGAGGCTCTTGGCCCTCATATGACCTCTGAACTGATATGAGGGACTATTATAAAGGGACACCCCACCCCAGAGAAGTGGGATGGAAGGGTTAGGGGGTAAAGAAAAAAAATGAAATGTGAAGTTTCAGTCTTTTGCTACTAATTGTTATAAACTGTTTAGGATAATTAAGAAATGCAAACTAATTGTCATGCAAGCCAGTCATTGTGTTAGGTACTATGACAATCTATTATAGTTATTTTCTAAGCTAATCAGAAATAAAGCTGCTAAGAGACAAGCAACATCTGCTTATCCTAACATAAGAGATAGATAGGGCCTCTTCAAAAACCTCAAAAGATCTGCAGAATATGGCATTCAAAGATGTTTTCTTAACTTTAGATTTTTTTTTATATCGAGACATATCAACTCCTGACAGCACCCCCTATTCTACTCCAAGTAGAAGATGAGCATCGAAGAATCTCCAGTGGGAGATGATTGAATTAGTCGCAAGCCTATCTCTTGGTAGGAAAAGACCCTTGCTCCAACTGTAGAGAAATCTTTTAAGTATGGAAGACATCACAAACTCAAACATCCATTCTTCACAAAGCTTGCTTCCTATGGAAAGAATACTGACAAGGCAGTTTGAACCTATCTAGAGAGCTTTGGTTTGTTCACTGGATTCTTAAGGGCTAAATATAACCAGAATACAAGAGGGGACTCTTGACTCTTGTGCCATTCACACACATCCACACACACACACACACACACACACACACACACACACACACACACAC